>PVIH01014951.1:35762-51626 GCA_004025045.1 Sigmodon hispidus
AAAAAAAAAAAAAAAAAAAAAAAAAAAAAAAAAAAAAAAAAAAAAAAAAAAAAAAAAAAAGCCCCAAGAAGAGGCTAGACTTTGGTTGCTCATTCATAGGACCCAATTTCTATTTCCAACATCCACATTGTGGCTCATATCTGTTAAATTCTAGTTCCAGGGAATCCAATACCCTCTTCTGGCTTCTTTGCACACTGTACACACACACAAACAAGGTACATACAAATATATGCAATCAAAACAGCCAAACACATTTAAAATTTATTTTAAGTGATGTCTGTATACCTTTTTCTTAAAAAAAAAAAAAAAAAAAAAAAAAAGCCCAAGTATGGAACACTGTGTGATCCTTTGTTCTTTAGTTAAAGGTCTCGTCTGAAAACTGGATTGCACTAGTCTACGATTTACTCCAATCAAAGATGTTAAATTGCTTAAAGCTTTGTGACATTTAATACAGGATAGTTTTCAAAGTTTATGGAGAAAGGTCTAATGTTGTAGTATCTTTGGAATATAACAACTGAAGTTGGTTCTGCTATCCCATTCCTTACCTCATAAAAATTTCTTCTGCTACAGAATCCATGTTATAAAAGGTTCCTTTATAAAACTTATTCCAATGCTTGCATACTGACTTTTACTATGGCCATTTAAAGCTGTAAGAAAAATAATATTTTTATTAGAAAGATATAAAATTTTTTTCTTCCCTGTATAAACCAATACATTATTACTTTTTAAATTCCTTGATGTTCCCATAAAAAAATTATAAAAATTATAGTTTTAACCCAAATGTAATCACCACCTAGAATTAATACTTTTCTGGGCATCAGTATATTTTATCAGTCTATATCATATTGAAATAGTTCATTTTTGTAGCACTAAATGCTGCATCAAATCCATCTTTTATCTTAATTTCCAATATTATACAATATTTGGTGCATTGTACTTTGTTTATCTAGTACTGAGAACTGTGTTTACAGCCTTGTTCACACTAGACAAGCACTGAATTTGTCATTCAAGCTGTATTCCTATCCCTATTTGACATTTCAATATTTTCTTTGAGAATTTTTTAATAGTATGTTTTGATCATATTCACATCCCAACTATTCCTGGATCACTCTTATTTCTCTATGCAGCCAACTTAAAGTACTTTCTTTCTTTTTTTTTTAAATCTCATCAGGCCAGTTTGTACTGCTAAAATATACATGGATGTGATATAAGACCACATGAAAGTATCTGGCTAGCCTTGAATTCCCTACACAGTAATAGGCAGCAGTTGACTTATGATACTCCTACACCGCTATGTATTTGATTAGGGTTTTCTTAACCATTCATTTACAGCATATAACTTGATTTTTCAATTATAAATTATTCCACAAATTCCATTGGTCTACAACCCTTTTATGTGTTAATGGTTTTTTTTTTTTTTTACTTACATCAAGTTCACAGCAGAATTGCTAAATCAAAAGATATATTATTGAGTTCACTGATACATCTTTTAAAAGGCTTCCTATAGAGGCATATGAGTTCCTGCTTAATTATAATACTAACAGTAGGAACATTCTTTCTTTTCAATATAAATGATACATAGCCATTTTCCTGCCCAAACCATGTAACTGTACAGTTCCATAAAATACAATGTGAGATAATAAGATCTTGCATATTCATCAGCTTAAATATAAAAAATTTATAGATGTATTGTTCTTCTCCCCATCTCCCTTTTAAAAGACCGGGTTTCACTGTGTAGTCCTAAAACTTACCATGTAGACCAGGTAAGCTTTGAACTCAAGAGATTCTCCTGCCTTTGCCTCTAGAGTGCTAGGATTACTGACATGTGCTATCACCACCCAGCAAAGATTGATATAGCTATTAAAAGCCTTTTAGCACATGCAAGTTCCACATCAAGAAAATATATGTCACAAGATCCATCAATTAAGAGATCATATGGTATTTAAGAAATATTGTCTTTATGATATTAAAGAGAATAGAACAATTACAATCCTTGTCTTAAAGTATGAGTATCTACCTATTAGTGAACTTAAAATAAGAGGTGGAAATCTACCCTGGTATAAGGGCTGAGAGTTCTATAGAGATCACTACAAAGTAGGTATGCCCTATAAAAGTATGACACACCCCAAATTGTCCATACTGACTGTGACTACTAAATAACATATACAGATTAGAAAGTCAAGAATAAATCAACAATCTGACACCATTCAATGTACAAATGCAAAGACTTATACACATGAGAGGAGAGCATTCTGTAAATTTCCTCCATCATAAGAAGCAAAGATCTAACACCTCTATTTCTTATAGTCCTCAACAAAACACTTCCATGTATCAGCTTTAGTAATAACTACATAGTTAGATTTTCTGTGGTAAATTATTTTATCTTATAGTTTTACTAATAAGTAAGTGAAATCATAATCAAAGTCACATTGAATATATATTACTAACAAGACACAAGCAACAGCTAATGAAATAGAGAGAGGATGAGTAATCTTTCATACTGATCAGATCTGCATCATACTGTGGCAATTGATTCTGTGAATTATTTTTCTTTTATGGTCTCTATAAGCCAAAAAGTCAATAAAACCTTATTTCACAGCTATAACAGAGACACACGTTTGCCCTTTTGGACATCTCAGATTTATTAAAGTTCAGACATGGAGACTTTGTTCTTGTTTAATTAAATTAAAATTCCTGTGAAGATCACAGGAAACATTTCTGTGAAGAAGAAAAAATCTGGCTACAAGGTAGAAGACAGAAGTCATCTCTCAGCAGTTCTGTATGAAGATGAAAAGGGGATGAAAAATTAATAAATCAAAGACATTTACATATTGAATTAATATTTAAGAAAGGCTACTAGCTTTTCTGCTTGTTTAAAATATAACCCGAGACAAATCTGTATGAGAAAATTACCAGGAGAGCAGATTACCAATGTTATTACTCTCTGGTAGCAGAGCAGAACAAGAAGTGTGGCTAGCAGCAACAATTACATTTTACAGCCTCAGCTGGGAAATCTAAGTGCCTAGTAAGGCACTTACAAAAGCAGCCAATCTGAAGTGTTACCGGTGTCCAATTTCAATTAAGTCAGGGGTACTTAACTTTTTAGAAGACATCAAAAAAAAATAAAACCCTTTAAAGTCAGCATTAGCATGGTAGAAAGGGTGACTCTAGTTACCACCAATGCATTCATTTCATTAGACTATTGCAAATTCTACTTGGTATTATTAATAAAAACCTGGAGCCAGATATTGGAGAAAAGCTTAACTATCAGAGACAGAGAAACAAGCCACAGCCACTTCTTACCTAGGTGCTCCTCACAAATCCTCGGACTGAATGCCTGAGTCCCAAAAAAGAATGAGGTCTCAGGTGAAATGCTGAATTCCTGCCTCCTCTTTCTCTGCCCAGCTATCTCACTTCTCTAGTGCAAGGATTAAAAGTGGGTGCCACTACCACCTGGCTGTTTGGCCTTTAACTCAGAGACCCAGAGGCTCTGGCCTCCCCAATGCTAGGATAAAAGCTGTGGGTCACCACTCCCAGACCTTCATGGCTAAATCTGTCTGTGGCTTGGATGTCCTCTGATTTTAAAGGAAGCTTCATTAAATATACAATATATCACCACAGTAGACTTTCCCGTCATAGACAATTCACTGTTATCCTGAAATCAAGACTGCTTTTCAGCAGAACTTATCAGGCTCCTGCTTGACTGGAGAGTAAGCTAAGGTTCACTGTCAATTTATACTCATCTTATCCATCAACCATTTGATCCACAAGCTGCTTTTCACTAGCAGAAAAAGTGTTGCTATGGATACCAGTAAAATACCTTTCTTATTTCATCTTCAGAGTTCCCAGCTCTAATCTTTATTTACTGCTCTTACAACAAACCCCTTTATTCATTTGTAAAACTGTTTTTCGTTCTCATTTTTAAGGCTGTGATTAGTCATATCAAAGTAGACATGACAGTTACTTATAATTTAAACAATTATATTATAGCACCTGTCACTTCCCCCAGACTGTACATGGATGTATTTTTGTAAAAATCTACTTCAATGTTCATCTTGACTAAGTTACTTCCCCAAGTTGTAGACTCTAATTTGTTAATAAGTTCACATTTCAGAGGGTGTGCAGAGGTCCATAAATTCTCTACCCTTCCCAACTCTGGCACTCACAGAATGCAAGTAAAAATCTCAATGTAGAGAACAAAAAAAGGAGATCTCACACCTTTCTCAATGCTAGTAGCTTGAACATAAAACAATGTATTTGGTATTTCCAGGAGAGGGTTCTATTAAGAATTTTTCATTTGTAAACTTAACTACCTCCTCTCAGGCCCACAAGTAGATGGGTGGTAACCAATCTATTTCAAGATGATTTAATTTCCTGAAACACAAAACTAGATGGAGAACCACTAAGTTAAAAGAATGCACTGTATGAAAAAAATTTAAGTAGTAAACATAGAATTTTGCTTTCAGGAAGAAAAATAAGACTATTGTAATCATGGTGTTTACACAAATATAGATAATAAAACATATCTATAAGAAAGTGAAATGGTAAATTATCTTATTTGGACTAGTTGTTCAACTTTCTATGAAATCTTCAAAAACAATCTGTATATATGCTTTTCTGAAAATGGAGATGATGTTACCTATACTTTAAGGAGTTGTGAACAGTCCTTATTATATACTAAGCCATATAAAACATGTTTCTTCCATATTCATTTTTATTATCAATCACAATTAGCAACATCATTGCTTCACTGTTTAGGTACACAGCAAAATTACTTCACTTTCCTCTATTCTACTGTGATGGGAAAATAACATTGTATAGAAAGCAATGTTAATACTGAAATTTAAGAAATGAGACAATTATTTTTCAAACATTACATGATATAATCTTCAACTTAAGAGTCATTATTTAGCCCTCCCCCACCACATTTTCATATTAGCAAACATGTTGTGCTCTTTGCCAGTTTTTCATTTTACCAGGGTACTACTGATAAAAATGTCACTTGTTCTGGGTTTGACATGTTAAAGAATTTTGCTATTATAGAAATGATGCATCAAACAACCTTTAATAGACAACTTGCTTACATTTTGAGTTTTAAGAAGCTCTACTCTTTTTTGGTTTTTTGAGACAGGATTTCCCTGTGTAACAGCTCTGTCTGTCATTTGTAGACAGGCTGGCCTCGAACTCACAGAGATTTGCTTGCCTCAGCTCCACCAAGAAGTGCTGGGATTAAAGGCATGCACCACCACTGCCCAGGTAAGATGTACTCTTAGGACAACATTAATTAAACATACTCCAGTTTATGAATCTGTTTCCAAGCAGAATCTGACCCTGCTAGCGTATTACATTTACTTAATTTTCCAAAAGAAAAATTCTAAATTCTAAGACATGATAAATCATAGCTACTCAAACTACAAAGTCAATCCTATATGCCTATAATCTCAGCTACTCTGGAGGTTGAGGCAGGAGGCTCTCAAATTCATGGTCAGCCTGAACAACTCAATAAGGTTTTTTTCAAAAAAATTAAAAGGAGGAAAATGATAAAAACTTTCTAAGGACAATTAAGACATTTTGTGATTAGAGCTTGAGGTGGTTTGAATAGGTATGGCCCCAAGAGACTAATGTGTTTGAATGTTTGGCCCATAGGCAGTGGCACTATTAAAAGGTGTGGCCTTGTTGGAGGAAGTATGTCACTGGGAGGGTAGGCTTTGAGCTGTCTTCCCTTCTGCTGCCTTGGCTCAAGATGTAGAACTCTACACTATGGCTCCAGCAGCATGTCTGCCTGCATGCCATCAATGTTTCCAGTCATGATGAAAATGGACTAAACTTTTAAACTGCAGGGCAGCCCCAATTAAATGTTTTCCTTTATAAGAATTGCTGTGGTTGTGGTGTCTCTTCACAGCAATAAAAATCCTAAGATAGAGCTCTTTACCAAAAATATTTAACTGTTGTTGATCTATTTGTGTCTTCTGGAAAAACATCAATAATAATTCTTAGTGGTTTTTACCATGGTAAATTGTCTTTGTCCTTGAGGCTACTATAATAAAGAGCAACAAACTAGTTGCCTTATAGATTTCTCAGTTCCATAGGCTAGAATTCCAGAATCAAGCTACCACCACAGCCAGCCTTAGTACTGGGATGCAGCCTGCCACATTCTCAGCTTATCTTCATGTAGTAGGGACAGGGTTAGAGTTCTCTGGGGTCCAGAAGCTTTATGCCATGAATAATTTATCTCTTAAAGGCTCTGTTTTCTAGTACTATCATACTAAGGAGCTATACTTCAACAAATTTAGAAGGAAGGGAACAAATTCAACCCACTGCATAGGTGATTTGTGTCTCCAGTATCAAAGTCTTTGATTTTCATGTTACTGGCCTCCAGGAAGACAAAAATGGTTAAAGTGATTCACCAGACCTGACTCAGTGACAAGCTGCATAAATCTTTTATACTAGCAGTATTAAGAATAAATAAAATATAACGATGACTTTATAGGGAATCATTAAGTTGGCTTAGCCTAGTTGCTCTGAGAGACATACATCATAGGTTTTTCAGGTTAGAGTCCATGGCTCTTGGGGAGCAATGTGCCTTCCAGCTCCTGAGAGATTGATGAACTTCCTCAGGCAGTAAAATGTTCAGGCTGCTTTGTGTTCTCTGTATGTTCCTGAAGTCAAGAAGGCATGGAACTGTGACATGACAATTGGTCTTGGATATCTTGTATATCCTGTATAGCTTACAAATTTCATTGTATTCTGAAAACTACAACTATATTGATTCTGGCAATTACCTTTATGGTCTGTTTGGATAAATGTATAAAACATCTGATTGCTCTCAATAAAACTGCCACAGGCTAAGTTTTGCTATGAACCCTCCAAGTTGCTTGGTTTCATTCTCACAGTCAAATCAGGAGACCTTGGCCTGGTAAGTGTGAGCAATTACAGACTTGGTTTTCTAGTTTGTTCCTTTTTAATAAACTCCCTTCAAAATAAATTCCATTTAAAAAAAACTCCAGGATGACTGGATGATAGTTAGAAAATCTTTGCGGAAGTTTTCGAGATTTTGGTCATATATTTTGTGCACATTACTAAGAAATCTGCCCATTTCAACTCTTGCCCCATTTACAAAGATGACTGTTAGAATTACTTGGCAACTCAAACTAGGAAACAGGTAACTTGAAATGTACATTCCTGGCTTATTTATTACAGATGACTTATTACATGTAAGTATTCCTCCTTACAGCAAAATTTGCATTAGAAACAATTTTTTTGAACATCATATCTTGTTATGTTGCCCAAGATGACTCCAATCTCATCACTCTACATCTGACTTATTTCCAATTGCTGAAATTATACGCAAGTACCACCAGATGTGAGCTAACACATCTTTAATTCTATTCAAATTTAGTCAGTTACTTCTATACTTACACAGTCAAATCTATTGAACTACTACTTGTCTCATAGTGGTGACAAATGCAACTTAAAGGTTTGTTCTAGTTTACAGTTTAAGGGGATTCATGGCAGGGAAGGTATGAAAGTAGGATTAGAAGGCTGCTACTCAGTCACACTACATCTGCAGTCAGGAAACAGTGAAAAAGAACCAAGGGAGTGTACCCAAGTGACCTACTTCTTTCAGCATGGCTCCATCTCCTAGAAGTTCCTTAACTTTCACAAATACTGCCACCAGCTGAAAACCAAGTGTTCAAATACATGAGCCTTTGGGGAATATTTCCCATTCTGATCACATCTACATGATATGAATACTAATTCATTTTTAGTATTTGGAATGTACCTATATTGGATATTCATAGTTTAAAAGGTCCTGAAAAAAAAAAAAAACAAACCTGGATATATATAACTACTCATCAGTTTTAAATATTTATAAATAGTTCTGCTAAAAGCTTGAAGTTCACAAATATAGGTAGGAATCACTGGACAGAATATCTTCAGCAACTGAAAAATATGGTGTTATAACAGGTGAGAAAACAGCTACAAAAGGGAAATAAGATATAACAGAGGAAGAGATGACAATCTTCCAAGGAGTATGAGACCCTTGTGAACTTGGCTTTCCCACTATCTGTGACAAAACCTCCCCTCTATCAGCCTCCACTAGTTCCACCATGTAAGAAAACTAACTGTTAATACTAACCTAGAAAGGGTAAGTTTTTACAATAAGACAGATTAAGCTTTGGCTTTGAAGAATTTCCTTTCATATAAAACTGATTATATTATGAGGTTTCACTAAGAGTAAGATTTCATCAGCTCCTTTGTACAAAACTATGGACACTGAATAAGTATCAGTTTCCACACAATTCTGAAGGATAAACATTGTATTCTATTATAAAAACTGCAAAATTATGACTTAGAATTCTCATTAGTAATAAATCACTGAGCACAGGAAATAACATAGAAATGCAGTTCTTTCCCTACTCTCCATAACTTTTAGTGCCATATTTGACTTTATATAAGCTAAAGGTACAAGTGAGTTCAGCTAGGTCTGCACACACACCATCAGAAACAAAGCAATATGAGCCAAATATTGGCCAGCAAATAATCTGTAAATATAATTAATTATATGCAATAGATCATAGTGAATTAGTCACATTGACCTTTGCTAAGCATTTTTCTTGTTAATGGAAGTAAATCAGAACAGTTAGTGGCCAAACACTACATATGGTACCAGAATAAATAATTAAAATCTGCCTGAAAGATTGATCTCTTAAGGTTAACAAGTTTTCAAAAGAAAGTATAAATTCTACTTGGTTAATCATCCCAAGGCATTTAAAAAATCTGAGGCCACACTAAAAATATGAAAATCAATTACTGTATTAATTAAATGTAGGTATTAAGCTAATATAAAATAAATAAGGAAAAAGATTTACTGTTTATTCCTACAGTCTCTATAGTTTTGACATATCTAGCGCTTTCTTAGAAAAAAACTTCTTCACAAAAGAAAAATCTACTTGTTTTACATATTTAGCTAGAAATGTTTATAAGATATGAAATGAACCTTACTCTATTCAAAGTAGCAGGGCTTCAGGAAAGCTGTTATTAAAAATTATTACTCATACATTTATGTCTCTTGCATCTTTACTTACCTAAGAAATTAAATTCAGAAACAATGTGCAGTAATTGTGTGAATCAAACAAAAATGTCCAGGCAACATTTGCACAGTATGATATAAAATTAGATGTGAAAATAGAAAGTGTTTATTCAAATTGTCAAAGCTTCTACTCTTAACAGACTAATGAATAATGCAAAATACATAGTAAGAAAAGTTATGTTTATTTCAAAAGTGAATTTTATGGCTTGATGAATCCAAATAATTATAAGCTTTTTTAAATTATAAATATTAGTGCATTTCAAGGTAATGATAAAGGTGATAGAGTAATTACACAAATCATTAATTTATGCCATACATAACTGTATATACTATATTTTTATAAAATGTTGCCATATAATGTGCTACATTATGACACAGTGGCAACCAGGATGTCACTTAGCCATAGGAAGTTTTCAGTTTAATATGATCTTTCTGGACCAGCATCACACGTACATCAATGACCCAAGTATCATTATGGGGATGTGCCTGTTATTTTAAGAGAAGAGATAGTGGATATATATTACATATTTAATAAAACCTGAATATCAGAGAGAGGAAGCACCACAGTCAATTCTCACCCAGCTGTCTTGCAACTTCCTCAGCCTCAATTCTGCCAGTCACTTCTCTCAGTAGCTTCTCTTCTCTCTGAGTTTCTACAAGCCCTTATATATTCTATCCCATCGAAGTTAGGATTAAAGGCGTGTAGCCTTGAACTCATAGAAACAGAAGAAGTTCTGTCTTTGGAGTTGTGGGATCAAGAATGTAGGTCACCACTCCTGGCTTTCCCTGTGCTGGAATCAAACGTGTGTGTGACTGACTCAGCTGTTTATCTTTGTATTCAAGGTTTAAGAATTTCCTGAGCTGTCTGCCTAGGATTTGATGGTGTGCTCTCTCCCCAATATTCAGGTTTTATTAAATATGTAATACATATCCACAGAGATAATTATTTTTCTCTTTAGCACTGGCTTTGTAATAAAGGTTAATATTACTAAAAAATAAGAATAACCTGATACAAATTTCATTGAGAGGGATTCTCTTCATAAAAGATGAAAGGTTCATCCTGCATAAAGTTCAGTATCATTATTTGAAAAGTTTTAGTTGTAACAGGGACATGGTCTTAAATAACTACATTGCTTAAACATCTGCTATTTCCTACTTTTGAATTTCCTGAACATCAAAGTTTAGAACCTAGGTAAATGGAACATTTGTTGTGTTTGTTGAATGTCTATGAATAAACCTCTTGTTTTGAAACCTGAACCAATGGAACATTTTCCTATTTCCTGTTGGTATCTACTAATAATTCTTTGTTTTAGAACTTGGGCCAAACAAACATTTGTAATGTCTGCTATTAATGCACATTATGTAATTTCTTTTTTAGATTTGGCTTTACGTCTCCACTAGAATGTAAGCTCTACTAGTCAGAAGGCTATTTGTCACCTGACATTGTTTACACACTCAATATTCATTCAACAAATTAATGCCAACTATCTCTCTTCGTACGTTAAAATTTTTGAAGGCAGAACAAGATGCTGATAAGTAAATTAAGACTGTTCTGTTAACCTAGACTTCTGTCTGTCAAGAGGTGGTAAATAGGCCCTTAAGATGACCAGGAGGTTAGCAGAGTACTTGTATTCCCTAGTAGCATACTTCTTAGCTCTGCAGGTTTCTCTATGTCTCTCCAATCTCTAATACTTTGAGATTCAGATATAGGAAGGAACTTCTCTAATTACAGTGGCTTCTACAATATTTAGCAGTGAAGCTTTGATTTCTTTGTGATATCTCAATGTCTTTATTACTAATAAATTTAATAGAATGAATAATATCTAGTAACAGACATCTTGACATAATGTAAACTGATATCTAGGTATCTACAAACTTTCTACAAAATAGCAGGATAGACACACTCAGCCAATTTTAACTTAACTTAGTCTTAACTACCATCAACCTCCATAATCATAGACAAAAAATAAATCCTGATTTTAACTACTTTGCTTTCTAGACAAACCAGCTCTCTAAAACTGCATCAAAATTTGAAGCATCTCAATCTTCAATACCATCCTATACCTCTTCCCAGAGTCTTTCACTAAAGCATATATTAACATTCATAGCTTATTTATATTTCATATATTATCAATATCTCTATAAAATTCTAATTGTACCATTTCTTTCAGACCTCTTTCCTGAATTATAAGCTGAAGAGACTTTCTAAACAAAATGCAAACCAAAGACAGTATTAAATGGTTATAATGAAAAAAAAAAGATTTTATGTTAATCCTTAAGAATGAACAAGTTGTATTTCATCTAAATAATGTATTGTTCCCAACAGCACCCCACTTTTCCCAGGAGCTCTTGTCATAGTTCTCCCAGATCTTAACCTCTTTCCTGACTAGTTATGTCAACATGACACAAAACTAACATTTAGTCCAAATCCCAAATGAGAATTTTTTTTAAAAAAAGTACTAAAACTTCTAACTTAAAAACACAAGGCACAGAATCCTGAGTAAAATTAACAAGTCTTTTTGCTACTGCCTTTGTGGCCTTCACAAACTACCTTGTTATAATTTGTAATCTATAAATCAGTGATCACATAGATAGCACTACATTATTATAAAGACTAAATAGCCCTTACAGCATCCTTTAATAGATGGCAAATACTCAAAAATGTCTGTTATTAATAGTATCCAACAAGAAGTAACACAATTCACTATATTACTTTAAAAGGGAAGCTAAAAGTACAAATGTGAACATCTGGAGATTTTAAACAATGTTTAAAAAAAAGAGAGTGAGACCAATGTTTTAAACATAAACAATAATGAACAACACAAGTTATAATGCTGAAGATCTTCCCTGCCACCATGATGCCCCAGGTTATAGAAATTACATTAATGTAATAAACTGACAGCATATAGAAAAAATTATTTTTATAGACAACATACATGAAGGAAATCTAAGATATACACTAAATTCTTAGACTTAACAAAAGTTTGGTAAGTAACTGACTTAAAGATACACCAAAACCTTTATTTTAGAATAGCAAAAATTCATGAAAAAAGGAAATGCTGATCTAAATAATATAATACCTAGGAATACACTTAACTAGAAAAGTACAGACCAAATTTCACTGAATCTAAAAGATAGAATGATTACTATGAATTACTTTAGCATTTTCTCCATTTTCTTAATCCTGAAATCTAGAAACTTGGAATCTCTTCTAGATTGTAAAGAAAGATGGCACTTGATGTAGGCAGCTTGGGGCCTTTTGTACTTGTCAAAATGGGAATGACGCTGGACACTTGTCATTGTATGTGAAAAATTTTAAGACTATATTCTTAAAACTCCATTTACCAATGGCTGTACTTAACACAGAAGACAAATCAGTCAACAATTTACTCTTCACATTGAAAAACTGATTTGGTAATAGTCTCTGAGACCATTATATTACCTGATTTTTCACATCCCTACTCTTTTCAACCTTGCTCTTTGGCCACCACAGAAAGTTCAGGCTCTTCCTGGCACACTGTCATATTCCCACCTGACCTTTGTCCAAGTTCCTTCAACTAATTGGCAGCATTTTCTCCTACAAAATATGATTGATTTCTCAACTACTGAGTATTTCCTCCAATGTTGTCTGTTTTTGTTTTGTATTAGTGAGGCCTATCCTGACCTCTTCCTTTCATATCCTGATCACCATTATTCTACAGTAATTTTTTTCTTAGCTTATTACATTTTTAACTACCAGAATTAATTATTCCAATGCCCACAGAAAACAGTGCCTATCCCAATATATCAATGAGCTCAATTAAGTGTTTATGAAATGAACAATCATGTCAAACACAATACTGATTTTGAAAAAACTTAAGCAGTGAAAAGGAGTCACAAAGAGAAAGGTGCAGAAAAAGTTTATAAGCCAACTGGCTCCACTTTTTATTGATGGTGCATTTATGTAGTGAATTCCAAAAGTACTTTTCTGTTTAGACTGTTTCCCTTATTAGATGGTTGCTTCTCAGCAATCAACACATCCACATCTTTGTTCTGAGTGGCAATCACTATTCCTCTATACCTATTTGTTTAAAATGGAATGAATGAATGGATGCATTAAAGGAATACATTAGGTACAGATTCTTGCATGAATAACAACACAATCATTTTCAGTCATCAGTTACCTTCACTTTTATGTTTTAATATGAAAATAAATACTATCTTTAAAAAGTAGTAATGAAAAAAAAAAAAAAAACTTCCCAGAATTCACAAAACATTTCAGACAAATTTCTTGGTCAAATGGTAATACCCTATTCTACAACCTAGCTTAATTCGTTACACAAAAATCTTCTGGACCAGTTGCTGACTCACTTCGTTATAGATCCATGCACAACATTGCTTCTGATTTAATAAAAAAAAAAAAAAAGAAAAAATCTCAACAGGGCCAATTTGGGGGTGGGGGAGCGCACTAAAAGAACCAAAACAATCTGCTGGACAAGAACAGATACTTTTGCCTATAGAAATCAAGGCTGATGAGAACACTTTCGGGTGCTCTCTGGAGGGAATGTGACAGAACCCCGACGGCCACAGGTTTAGTAGTCTCTGAACACAAGGGACCGACGCTGGAGAGACTGAGGGTCCCACCCCCGCCACATGCAAACCTAAGTCACAAAGCTCCTGCTCACAGGTCCTCACCGTGCTAGCCTAGAGGGAAGCGACCGTATCCCAAACAGAGGCTGACGCACACGAGAGACAGGCCCCGCTGCGCCAAGGCTGAGAATGGCTCGGGAATCAGAGCATACGGCGCGCAGAGACCCCCGAGCGCCTCCCAGCCCCTCCACAGGTTGAGCCACAATCGCGTTTCTCGCGAGATCGCGCGTCTTCGCGGAACTCCAGATAAAAGCTCGCGGACCCTCTGCTGCAGCTGGGCTGCGGCGATGCTCCCAGCCCTCTCCCCCTAGCCTCGACCCTCGGCCTGCCCCGCCAATCACAGGCAGCAGTCCCAAAGGCCGCCCTGAGACTTCCGGAGAACTACCGGAACCGGAAGCAACTGAGGCGGGAGGGGCGGGGCCTAAAAAAATCAAAAAAAGCGCGGCTTCAGCTGGAGGCTGTGTTGGGCAAGTTCCTAACGCTAACAGGACAGTTTCCCAGGGATGGACTCCACCGCCTGCTTGAAGTCCTTGCTGCTAAGCATCAGTCAGTACAAGGCCGTTAAGTCGGAGGCGAATGCCACTCAGCTCCTGAGGCACTTGGAGGTAAGGGATTTCGGGGCGCGAGTCATTCTGTCTGTATCCCTGTGGGGCCAGCGAGTGGTGGCCTGGCCCAGTACAGCCCTGCTGCTCCTTTGCTGTCCTCGCACTGGTGACAGTGACGGCATGTACGTGTTCTGGTGAGTGCCCAGTCTGGGACGGTGGCCTGCCCTGGACCAGGAGGTCGGCCCTGGTCCTGAGGACTCTCGGGTTTGGGGATGTGCCTGCCTGGCATTGGGGGGCCAGTGGCGGGGAGGAGAATCTGCCTGAAGTTTATGTGTGTGTTTTTTGTTTTGTTTTGTTTTGTTTTGTTTTTTTTGTCTTTTATCTTCTAAGTGCATTTTGTTTTCTTTTTTGAATATTGAGTGGCTTTATTCACCCAATATAACCAGAGCAATTTATTCAGGTTGCACTTACTACCACGGGTTATGGACATTTTCCTGTTAATGGGCATTTGGATTTTTTTCCAGCTCTAGATAAAATTGTGAATAAATACATTCTAAACATACATTTTTTTATTTGAAATACATTTGTTTCTTATACACCTACCAATAGACTTTTAAAGTTATAAGAAAGACCTATGTTCCCTTTTTGTTATTTTAATGTTTTAAGTTTAATTGTGTATGTGTATGTTTGATGCATGTGCAGGTGAGTACAGGACCCTCTGAAGGCAGAAGAAGGCATTATATCCCCTGGAACTGGATTTCCAGGCATTTGTAAACTGCTTGATGTGTTTGCTGGGACTAAATCAGATCCTCTGCAAAAAATAGTACATTCTCCTATCTGCTGAGCCACCCAATCCACATCCAGTTTTATTTCATATTGCTGAAAACAGTTTTCAAAAGATTGTAGCATTTTACTTACTACCACTATATGGACACTGCTATCACTCAATCATACCATCCTTAGTTCTTAGTATTTACCTTTTTGAGAGCAGTATCATCTTTTTAGTGGTCAATGTCATGTAGAACACTGAACACTGATTCTGAGGATACACAAATATATAGACCAAGAAAAGGAATTTTCTTTTCATTATTCTGAACTGCTGCCATAGAATGATTTTACAACCCTACACAAAACCTGTACTTTAAATCATTTCATGATTGGCAGAGCCAAGTTCAGCTATTCTAGTATTTGATGATGGCATTTCACATCACTGTCCATGTAATAGTTATGAAAAGTATCGATTTAGCTTTTTTGAATATAAGTTTTGGTGTGCTTCTTTATCATCAGTGTATGCCTCAGTTTACTCAAATACAAATCAGATCAGTAGCACCTGTCTTACAGAGTATCGAAGATTAAAGAGAGCATATGTAAAGCACTTAAGTCAATGCCAGGGCCAGACTAAGTGTTATATAAGTATTATCATTAAAACAAACTAGTTTTCATTAAGAAAAAGTGGATTTTTACCTTGTATGAACTAATTACTATATGTTAGAATATTATTGAAATGTAAGTCCAGTTCCAATCACATTTAAAATAGAAAATGTCTTTATCTTCTTTTTTTTTTTTTTTTTTTTTTTTTTTTTTTTTTTTTTTTTT
>PVIH01014952.1:0-51517 GCA_004025045.1 Sigmodon hispidus
CTCTGTCTGGTTGATCTATCCAGGGTTGAAAGTGGGGTATTGAAGTCTCCCACTATTAGGGTGTAAGAATTGATGTGGGATTCGAGCTTTAGCAGTGTTTCTTTTACATAAGTAGGTGCCCTTATATTAGGGGCATAAATATTTAAGATTGAAATCTCCTCTTGACCAATTTTTCCTGTGATGAATAAGTAGTGACCATTTTGGTCCCTTTTAATTGCTTTTAGCTTAAAGTCTACTTTGTTAGATAATAGGATTGCAACCCCTGCTTGTTTCTTAGGACCATTTGACTGGAATATCTGTTCCCAACCCTTTATTCTAAGCCTGTGTCTGTCTTTGCAGTTGAGGTGTGTTTCTTGTAGGCAACAGAAGGATGTCTTCTGTTGTTGTATCCATCTTGTTAGTGTGTGACGTTTCATAGGAGGGTTGAGACCATTGATATTAAGGGAAATTACTGATCATTGATTCATATTTCCTGCCATTTTTGGTGGTAACTTGTTTGTATTTCCTTTCTCTGGGGTATTCTTCTGTGGAATTATTGATTGTTTGTGATTTCGTGGGTATATCTGGGGTCCTTAGGTTGGAGTTTTCCCTCTAATATTCTCTGTAGTCCTGGATTGGTAGATAGATATTCCTTCAGTCTGACTTTGTCATGAAATACCTTGTTTACTCCATCTATGGTGATAGATAATTTTGCAGGGTATAGTATTGTTGTTTGGCAGCCATGCTGTTTTAGCATCTCTATAACTTCTGACCAAGGCCTTCTAGCTTTCATCGTTTCCATTGAATAGTCTGGTGTTATTCTAATGGGTCTGCCTTTATATATGAGTTGGCCCTTTTCTTTTGCAGCTCTTAAATTTTTTTCTTTGTTCTGTATGTTTTGTGGCTTGATTATAATTTGACGTGCTGACTTTTTTGGGGGGTCATATCTATTTGGTGTTCTGTAAGCTTCTTGTATCTTTATAGGCATTTCCTTCTTCAGGTTAGGAAAGTTTTCTTCTATGATTTTATTGAAAACATTATCTGTGCCTTTGAGCTGGTATTCTTCTCCTTCTTCTATTCCTATTATTCTCAAATTAGGTCTTTTCATGGTGTGCCAGATTTCCTGAACATTTTGAGTTATGGCTTTTTTAGTTTTACTATTTTCTTTGACTGGTATATCTATTTGAGCTACTGAGTCTTCCACTTCAGAGATTCTATCTTCCATCTTTTGAACTCTGTTTGTTATGCTTGTATCTGTGGTTCCAGCTTTTTCCTTCAGATTTTCTATTTCCATCTTTCCTCATTTTGTGTCTTTTTTATTGCTTCTATTTCAGCTTTTAGTTCCTGGCATGTCTCTTTCATAGATTTGTTCATCTCTTCCAATTTTTTGTTTGTATTTTCTTCTATTTCTTTAAGGCTATTTTTCATATCTTCTTTGAGAGCTTCGATGATCATCAAAAAGGAATTTTTGGTGTTGCTTCCTTCTGTTTCCTCTTCATTGCTCAGTTCAGGTCTTGTATTTGTAAGATCGCCACTTTCTTCTGGAGTTACTTTGTTGTTCTTTGTGTTATTATGCAAGTTTTTGCACTGATGTTTGCCCATGGCTTCAGTGGTTCACGATTAGGTGGCTCCTGGTCAATTGTGGCACTTGGGCTTGTGCGCCTCCTGTCACCCTTCTGGGCAGGATCTGAGTCTGCCCTTCAGGGACCCCAGTTGTTATCTGTTTGCTCAGTTGGATGTTGAGGTGGGTAGCCATCCAAATTCCCTCAGCAGCAGCTGTGGGTATGGTGACAGGCAGACTTTATCTGAGCCTGCTACAGAGTGTGCTGGGACTCACTCTGCAGACAGCACCTGGTCCCCCCCTTCTACTTTCATAAGAATTAATTATTTTGTATGCACTACCTTCCTGTTCGTAATATGAGAATCATCATTTCCTTTATATCCACAGAAATTAAAGGATGCAGTCCTGACAAAGAAACTAAAGAAATTCTCCCCAAGGCCTTTCCTGATACAAAGGGGACAAACTGGTCACCCTCTTGCAAAAATCACCCTCAGTCAGCCTGTGTTTCTTTGAATTCAGAGAGGGAGAAGTTGTTGAGAACAGGTGTCCCCAGGTTCTCTATATGTGTTTTTAAAACCTGAATCATAGTGCAAACAAGTGGGCAGTGCTTCACCAAAATCCAGGGGAACTTGGGATGATTTCTCTGAATCTACAACATTCTATCTTACTTTCATCTCCACTCCTGGAAGACAAAGAAGTAACCTGGGATAAAACGCAGTGCAGTCACTTTGCTTCTTATAAGAAATAGGGGCCCTTCTCCAAAGCAAGCTACAGCACTTGTTACAAATACTAGGAATGTACTACCACTTGTTAGAAGTACTACCCTAAAACAAGATGCACAGACAGCCTTGGTGAGTCTCTGTAATCCTATCACATGGGACAGAGAGGCAGAAAGATTGCAAATTTGAAGATAGCCAGATCGTGATGGAACATGACCCTGTCACTGAAGGAAGGAAAGAAGAAAATAAGGCAAGAAGGAAGGGAGGGGAGGAGGAGAGGGGATAAGATGGGAGGGGAGAGGGAAGGGAAGGGAAAAGAAGGAATAGAAGAGAAAGAAATAAGAAAAGAAGGAAGGAAGAAAAAGGGAGGGAGGGAGGGAAAGGAAGAGGAGGGAAGGGGAGGGAGGGGCAAGGGGAGAATGACAATAAGTAGCTTGGCATATACAGGAACAAGAGACTCTGTTGTAAACATGGTGGAGAAGTTTTCCTCCGTGAAGGAATATTTGGGAGAAGATCTAAAAGACAGTAAGGAGCCTTGGGAAGATTAGGTGAAGAATTATTGTCACTAATAGGACAATATATATAAAAAGGCTATCTGGGTTTGCCTGAGCCAAAAAAAATATATATATATATATTCCCGCTTGTTTGAGGGGCAGGAATGTCAAGATTAAAACATACCAAGCAAATGTGAAAGCAGAGATCATACAATGTGAGCAATGTCAAGTGACAGAACCCTTCTCAAACTCAAAAAGACAGCCATTGAAATATTTTGCTAGAATGTAATGAAAAATGTCATTCATTTTAGGTGTACAGAGAAAGAATTAGAGAAAAAGAGAAATAAAAGCAAACAGAGAAGGCAGAAATTAGTACAACAACCTGGCCTGTCATGGTACCAGTGAGCACAGAAGACTGGGATGAGTTTGGAGTGTTGTACACAGACTCAACAGAGTTTGCTGATAGGTCCAGTGAAGGGAGACATAAGGAGGAACAACTGGGATGAGCCTCAGGCTTCTGATGTGAGCAACTGGCTGAATAATGGGGTCCATGATTATAGTGGGAGGGAATTTACCAGGGGTTTCACAGAAAACATTGCAGAAGAGGGTGAGGCGCAATTGTAAGAGCCAAAGACCAAGGAATTTGCTGTGAGACTGAGTAAGCTTGGAAAGCCAAAAGCTATATCCGTAAAGTCTTAGCAACACAACTATCTAAATATGAGATGAACAAGGATATGTAAAAAGATATGCCAAAGGGTAGGGGAAAGCCTAGGAAGTCTCCACCCTACAGAAAGAAGTACAGGCAACTAAGGAATTCTGAGGGCAGAGAAATATTTTTCCTTATGGAACAGAGCACCCTCTAGCTGTCCAGCTCCCTAGAAATACACATACAAGTAACTTCATACAGACTGAACAGGTTGTATTTATATACATAGCGTGTATGTGTGTGTGTGTCTGTGTAGCAACAATTAATGAAAAAAAAGACTATGAATTTGAAAGGGAGTAAGGAGAGGTTTGTGGGAGAGTTTGGAGGGAGAAATGATATAATTATATTATAATCTCAAAAATAAGAGTTTTTTTCCTTTGTCTATACTTGAACTTGATTTTTTTTTCTTTTTTTATCATGAATAAAGTCTCATTTTTATCCATGTATCCCCTTGTTCAAACTCCCTTTCCCCTCCCACTCCTCCCAGTCACTCTCTCTTCTCCCCATCTCTTTATCTCCTCCCCAGCAGGGCAGGAGGTCCCAATGTGTCTAAAAATAAGAGTTTTTTAAAGGAAAAGAAAGCATACAGTGTTTGTCTTTTCATGCCCAACTTATTTCAGATCACCATATTATATGCAGAAAAATTGTTGGAGTGATGCTTTAATTGCTAAGAGAGTTTATTGGTCTTCCAGAGGACCCAAATTCAGTTTATAGCACCCACATCAGGTGAGTCACAACCACCCATGACTCCAGCCTGGAAGGGAACCATAGCCTCTGGCCTCTGGTCCACTGTACTCACTAACGTATACCCACATATGTGCATACACACCTAATTGAACTAAAATCCTTTTTTATTATGTAAAGAAAAGTAGTGCCTGGGAGACCAATAAGATGGTTCAGCAATAAAAGAACTCACCACCAAGCATAACATTGTGAGTTTGGACTCAAGGGACCACAAGGAAAAAGGAGAAAATCAGCATCAACAAGTTGCCCTCTGACCTCTTGACCTCTACCTGCATGTGGTGACCCCACCCACCCATGTACATTTAAAAATAAGTATTTTTAAAACTTACTTTAAAAAAAAAAAAAAAAAAAAAACATAATATGGGAAGTCCTTTCCAGGGGGATTAGGAAGAGAAAGTAATAAAAGGCATTCGGATCAGAAGGAAGAAATGTTAACTGTTTGCTGATGATGCAGTCCATCACTGAAAGACTACAGATCATACATACACACCTGTATACATATGCCCATATACACATTCATATATGCTCGGGCACACATACCTGTACACACACCCACACACATACACTTGTTAGAACAAATAAAGAAACTCAGGCTGGGTCACCCTTCATACTAGGAGGCAGAGGCAGGCTGAACTTTGTAAGTTTGAAGCCAGCCTGGTCTACATAGGGAGTTCTAGGAAAGCTAAAGCTATATAAAAACACCCAGTCTAGAAAGAAAGAGGGAGAGAGGGACAGAGGGAGGGAAGGAGAGACAGAGGGGAAGGGAAAAACAGAAAAGCAGAAAGAGAAGAAAGGCAGGAAAAAAAGGAAAAAAGAAAAAGCAGAGAGAGAGAGAAGCTAAAACAAAGTTATTTATAATAGTTGCCAAAGATAACAACCAAAAGCGTAGGGACATATACACTGAAAATTCTAAGCAAGAATGAACCCACCCTGAGAAGCCATTGCTCCTTTTCAAACCCACCATACTACAGTCCAGCTGAATAACAAACAGCTCACACTTTCCAAAGCCTGTTGTGTTTCTCTTCACTGTGTGATTCCCTTCCCTGGAAATCCCCTTTACTACCTCTACCTGTTAGCCAGGAGGATTGGCAGATCCTTCAAAGCCTTCAAAGTGGTGACAATCCTCAGGTAAGCCTCCTCATCATCCATGCTGGTACCATGGAAAAGGAAACCCTACTCAGAGAGTTATCTCCCCTGTGAGAATTCTATACACCTCCATTACTTGTTTCAGTTGTTTGTGTAGGTCATGCCTATATTATCTCAGGACAGAACTATATACCCTCCATTTTTCTTCCACTACAAATGATAAAACACATCTTGAATATACCAGGCTTTAAGAAAATGCTAGTGATGAACAGTCTTAATTAAAATAAACCACTATTTGGGGTACTAACTCTTAACTCCACAGAGTTATCTCTTCCATGTTAGCAGTGTTGTTCCTCTTACCCAAATAGCTTTCCTTTGAGCACACATAGACAGTCTGGAAGACTGTACTACAATGTGAGAACCAAATATGCAGGTTACTCCTTCCCTTAAGCAAAGAGAAATTCTGTTATATGTCATAGGAAAATTAAAGCACAGTAATGGAAGGTGCCAACAAGACTTCTTGAGTCATGATCTAGTGGAAATACTGTTTTGCCTCCTGTTCCTAGGTCATAACTACCTTCTCAAAGATTTAAGCTGGATGTTCTATTGACCTTGTTTCTAGATCACACTGACAACCATTGGCTATGGAGACAAAACGCCCCTAACTTGGCTGGGAAGATTGCTCTCTGCAGGCTTCGCACTCCTTGGCATTTCTTTCTTTGCACTTCCTGCTGTGAGTATCTTTGCATAAACAAGAAAGCAGCTTCAGTTGGGTCCTCAAGGCTTACTGGAGTGAGCCCTCACACATCAGTGTTCTATCTCACTGACCGATACTACTGTTCTGATAAAATGTTGACTTTTTATTAATGCACCAAGGTAGATGAGGGACAAAATATGAACCTGAGTCTTCATACCAGCTAGATGTGAACAAACAAATAATTCAGATTATTTCAGCCAACACACCACTAATATATTTTAAATGTTTAGAAAGACATAAAGATAGCTTCATTTAAACTAATTAATGCAATTCGGCTTATAATGTATACAAAATAAAAGATAGATGTTCACAGGGGTTTATTCTTCTTCCAAAATACTTGAATGAAAAGCATCTGACCTAGTGTTGTAAATGTGTCAGATGATTTATTCCTGTGTCACAGCCATTGATTTTTTTTCTTAATGAGAAGTTTCTGCATTTTGTCAGAATGAAAAACACATTTATCTCCCTCCAAGCTTCTGATTAGTTTTTCTTCAATGGACAAACCTGGACTTTCTGGTAATTTTAGCCTATTGTTTCTTTAAAAGCAGGTAGACATGACATTAGAATTTTCCCCTTCCCTCTAGACATCACTTCTGTCCACTCCATCTAAGCTGAGTGTCAGGGAGCCAATAGTAAGGAGCGAGAGCACAGCCTGACGTGCACCTAAGAAAAATGGTCTCATCCTTGCTCCAAGTAGCAGGCAATGCACGTGCAGCCCCTGTCAAACTCAAATCTGAGATCCCATGCCGAGCACGTGGAGGACACACAGGAACATTCTGTACCCCAGACTTTAGCTCTCAGTGCTTATTCTCTGACTGTAAATGACATCGGAAGGCACTAATGTCCTTGCCACACTCAGGTCCCAACGTTCTACTGGCCAGCTGGTTCAGGCCCATACCACTCAAAACCATGGCAAAGACATTGTCCAGACTATGAACAGGCTTGGATACTGAACCTCAGTTTAAGTTACATTTGTCACTTACTGTATAACTAAATATATCAGGGTTTTTGGAATATTATAACAAGATACACTGACTGGGGTCCTCAATAATAGAAATTACTCTCTCCATTCTTGAAGACTAGATACGCAGATCCAGGTCCAGATATTAGTAGGACGACGCCCTTCTGAGATCCCTAATAGGGAGAGTGTCATTCCAAGCATCTTTGAGGCAGACAGGGACATCCCCTTCATGTGTCTTTACATTTATATCTAAATTTATTATTTTATAAGGACATCATTTGTATGCTAAGGGCCCCTACTAATGACTCCATTCTAACCTGATTACCTCTAGTAAGGATTTTTACTATCTTCAAATAAGTCACACTCTGAAGTGTGGGCAACATAGGAATTTGGGGTGATTTATCTCAGTGATTTTTTTAAAACTATATTTCTTCATTAAAATAATAGAATTATTGAGTCCAGATAAGTGCTAAACAAGGACAATGTGATAATATAAGTCAAGTGATTTCAATGAAGAAAACAAACACACTCTTCTTCATTTGCAAGACTATAAAAATAGGTGCTGGTGCATGTCTTTAATCCCAGCACTTGGGAGAGAGAGGCAGGTGAATCTCTGAGTTCAAGGCCAGCCTGATCTACACAGTTCAAGGATAGCTAGGGCTACACAGAGAAACCTTGTCTTGAAATGAACAATAACAACACAAGTTTCCTGATATAAAATGGTGACATAAGACAGATTGGCAGCAGAATTTCTCATATCCAAAGTATACTCCTTTTGTTATTGTTGTCTTGGTTTGGTTTTTGAGATAGGGTTTCTCTTTGTTGCCCTGACTGTCTTAGAACTGGCTCTAGCCTGGTTTACAGAGTCCCCAACTACCAGCCCAAAGTCAGCTCATATGGCTGCCCCAGCAACCCAGAAAAGAACTCCCTGCAGGAAAATACCTTGGAAATAGTTTAATGCACTTTTGAGTTCCTTCCCCAAAAGTAATGGCACAAAATACCTGCTGTTATATATTTATATTTACCTTGAGGTCACAGAGATAAATGGACTGTTTTAAAAAGAAAATAGAGGCCAGTACAACAGAGACTGCATGGGAACAGATATTGGAAGACTAACAGCCAGGGCAGGAAATATGAATCTACAATAAGCAAGCAGAGATAAGTGTTCAAAGTGTGTGAAGACTCTGAGCCTATTATAGTCAGAGTCATGTTCCCTCCGAATCCTCCACAGTGAAACACCAGGATCCTAGAATGAAACTCAGAACCAATCCAGAGATGTTTAACTATGTTGTTGTGTTAGGTTACAGGTCAGAGGCTAAATAGCCCTTTGTGGAAATGTGCCCAATAAAGTGATTTCCATTCTTATATACAAATTAAGTTCATCTGTATTAGAAATCTGAAAACTATGCTTGCACTACACAGAACATTTGCTAACAATGCCAAGAAAGGCAGCCTCTGCTGTGAAATATTTCACTGTGATCTCACCAGAGGTGCTGGGTTGTCATTTTGCTCTCTATATCTCTCATCAACAGTGCAACCTGATTGAAATTTTGAGAATGAAACAGCATTTTACTGGAAAAGTATCTTAATTAGGGTTACTATTGCTATGATGAAACACCAAGACCAAAAGTAGCTTGGGAAAGAAAAGGTTTATTTCACTCACAATTCTAACAGCTCATCATCAAAAGCAGTGAGGGCAGGAACTCAAGCGGGGCAGGACCCTGGAGGCAGGAGCTCACACAGAGGCTATGGAGGGATGTGGCTTACTGCCCAAGACCCACAAGGGAGAGCTTGCTACTCTGCTTTCTTATAGAACCCACGGCTACTTGCCCAGAGACAGTACCACCCATAATGGACTGGGACCTCCCCATCAATCACTAATTAAGAAAATTCCCTACAGGCTTCCCTATAACCAATCTTAGAGAAACATAATTGAGGATTCCTCCTCTCAGAAGACTCTAGATTGTGTTAAGTTGACATACAATTATTCAGCACAGTTGACCCCTTGTCCACTTGACACATCCTGTCTTGTTCATCCCCAAGATTACACATTAATATTGATATCACAATATAAAACACTTTCAAAAACTTTAAGTGCCACAGTCTTAAAATTCAAACACTTTAAAACTTCAGTTTCTTATAAGAGGTCCAAACTCTCTTTTAAGATCCAAAATCTTTCAACTGTAGGCTCTTATAAAATAAAAAATACTAAATACTTGCTTACTTCTAGAGGGAAGAACCAGGGCATAGTCACAATTGAACAAAGCAAAACCAAACTGCAACTGTGTAAATAACTCAATCACCAATGTCTGGGATCCACTCACAATCTTCTGGGCTCCCGCAGCTCTGGCATCTGCAGCACACACAGCTTGCCCTCTAGGCTCCAGCTGGCTCCACTCCACTGCGGCTGCTGTTCTTGGTGGGCATCCCATATGGTTCCATGTTACAACTGGACTGCACTTTCACCAGTAGCTTCTCTAGGCTCTCTTTAGGGACTCCAACCCTGTCACACAATGCCAAGCGTGAGGTGTTCTCCAGGACTCCTTCATGCCTTCAAAACCAAGACCACCTGGATGACTCTCACACTACCAAGTTTGGCTGCCAGGTTGAGCTACAACCTTGACTGCCTCTGGAACACAGCTTCTATGTGCTGTCTGTGAGGAAATACTTCCCAGAAGACTTCACTTCAAAGATGCTGGTCTCTTTATAATCACCATTAATTTCTCAGCCCCAGCTGACCAGCATCATTGTCCCAGCAAAGCAAAGGTTTTACTTCAGTGGTTCTGGTCATCTCTTGTTACTCACAGCTGATTCTTCAGCCCCAGCTGACCAGACACCATAGATTCTTCACACAAAAGGCCTGGTAGAGTTTTTGCTTCTTTCTGAAATATCACAAGCCAGGCCTCCATCATTTGTATTATTCTCAACATTCTTATCTTCCAAGCTCCTACAGGACAGCTTATTGAGCTCTCAACACTCAAGAGATTTTCTAGGCCAGAGTTCCAAAGTCCTTTCACAATTCTCCCAAAAAGAACATGGCCAGGTCAGTCACAGCAATAGTTTCTGTCCTGATACTGACTTCTTATCTTGGTCACTACTCTATTGCTGTGAAGAGACACCATGACCAAGGCAACTCTTATAAAAGAAAGCATTTAATTGGGGGCTTGTTTATAGTGTCAGAGGGTCAGTCCATTATCATTGTGTCAGGGAGAATGGTGGCAAGTGTGGCAATGGAACAGCAGCTGAAAGCTATATCCTGATCCTAAGCAGAGAGAAAGACTCTGGGCCTGGCCTGGGTTTTTAAACCTCATAACCACTCCCAGTAACACACTTCTTCCAACAAGGCCACTCAAATACAGAAACCTATGGGGGCTATTCTTATTCAAACCAGCACATCAAAAGGCTGAAGAGGAGAGTGAGCCTTTCCTCTTTGGGGGTCCCACAACCCAGGAAACTCAGTGACCATGGTTTCCTGTCTTACCTTTGCAGCAGAAAACTATTGCACCTCACAGGGCCAATAGGCCAATTATCCCATGCTCCACTGTAGCCCGCCTTCTCCAAATGCCTCCAACCTTAGACTACAAAGTTTCTGCAGGCCAACCTGACTTCTTCAGAGCAGCTTTACAAGTGGGTCTCTCTCCCTTTTCCTGCTGGATACCCTAGTTATAAGTGATTTTTATTATAAAGAAGTTGTTCTTAATGAGTTTGGATTCCTTCAGATATTCAGCATGTTTAAGTCCAATGCAATAACTAGTTCTCTTTGACTTGGAATGTTAATTATTCCACAAACACACTTTTGCCACTATCCTCAATCATTAAAAAAATAATATTAAAAATTAGTTTTTATAATATTTGTTAATATAGTTAAAAAACAAAATATATTATATTTCAATATATTACAAATATTAACAAATGTAAACAATAAGTTAGTATAGCAAAATATAAACAAGTATAAAAAGTCAGCATAGCTTGGTTGCCCTGTTGAGAGTGAAAATCAGGCTCCTTAAAGTAGAATAATAAAGAACAGCAAAAATTTTAAATTTCTGTCAAGGTTTTTTTTCTCCACTTGGAATTTTGTAGCATTTATTGGCCTAGAATCAAATATTAAGACCTAAAATTTCAATTCCTGTTATTCTAGAAAATTAATAAAAATCAATTTGTAAGATTTTGCATCTACAATGGGGCAGGAAATGAATGAGGTCAAGATACATGATGTAAAAAAACATATAGAATAAATACATTTATTTAAAAGAATTTGCACCTATTGTTAACCAGTTTTTGAAGAAATGGTGTGCATACTGAAAAGTGAAGCCATGTTGCATCTGTGTGTATAACAGACTTCTGCTTAGATACACTTACCTGTCTGTGAACAGAAAAATTGGAATAGAGGCATAATGAGACAGGAGAAGACCTGGTTCAATAACTGCTGTAATGTACAGTCTGGCACAAGAAACAGTAGTAAACAGTTGCCACCTACTAAAATGTGTTTCCAAGCAATGCCAAATGATTTTCAATATATTTTAGTTTGCTTTGTAGACAGTAAATTGTATTATGTAGGGCCTGTGTTCATTTTCAAAAGGGATGTAACTCTCAACCCCTTTATCCATGTAGTGTGCTAAAAAATGATAGCTATTTCTGTTAACTTGATGTCTATAAAACTTTATGTTCAGAGCAAGTAATATACAAATATTCACTATATATTAAAAGGATACTTTGTGTTCTCTGTGTGTTTATACTTAATGAGAAATGATGTTAGAACAAAATTCAATCTTTCACAAATACCCTTATTTAAATGGAGAAAAAAAGGGGATTTGGAAAAGGAGACCATTTTTTATAACAAGTGGAAGAAATATTATTTAAATCTATAAACTCGACTGTGCAAAGCAGTTTTTTTACAATGCTTAGCTTGTGTAATCACAGCCTGTATGAGATGGAGACATTGGATAGTACAAGATCTGCACTGAAGGCCCAGATAAAAAACAGAACCAAGGACTTAATTGCTCATTTCAATTAAGTCATTGAACAGTCTTTTATCTTAATTAATAATAGAGGAGGAAACTGCATACTGGTAGCAAATAGTATTATTTTACAATTTTGTATTTTAAACACGGTTGCATTACTTATTGTCTGGTTATGGTTACCAATGTATTTAGAATTGTGAGATCTTAAGATGAAAGGTCAAAGGCTATCTAGAGCTCCAAAATAATCTCAACAGAGTTGTCCCATGACCAAGATTAATACCTTCTAAAGATAAACAAACACTGTTTTCTAGGAGGAATCACCTTTGAGCTGACTAAGGGTGAGCATTGGGCATTTTTTACCTGCAAAAGCTACTGTCTTTGTGCTTAGAAGATACCCATCTCTAACCTAAGGTTTAGACTCCTTGAAGCTTAATACAAGGCTAATAATTTATAGCTAGCAAGTAAAATCCACAGACTTGAAAGCCGTGGAGCTCCCCAGTATCAAACTAATAAAGCCAAGAACACAGACAAAAGACTGAATTTAGCAAGCTCTGAATGTGAACCCAAGGTTGAGACAAAAAGCTTCTTGATTTCACAAATGTCAGAGCTAAACTGAAAAGAGAGGCAAATATCAAAGAACCAGAAATTTAGCAGTTCAAGATAATCAGCATAAAGGCTGCTGATAGGGCATGCTTTTAATCCAAGTACTCTAGAGACAGAAACGGAAGAATCACTGTGAATTCGAGGCCAGCCTGGTCTACAGAGCTAATTTCGGCACAGCCAGGGCTACACAGAGGAACTGGGTCTCAAAAAACCAAAAAGATAAAAAAACAAAAAAGATAATAAGCAAAAGGAAATCAAACTAGCAACAACAACAAAATATCTGGACCTGAGATGGCTCCAAAGGTAGAATCCATACTATTTCTATACAGTCCAGGATTCAGCCCCGAGCACCCACACTGAGCAACTCACAAGCACTCCTATCTCTAGTTCCAGATCTGACTCCATCCTCTGAGATCCTCTGACCTGTGCAAACATACACATACACATAATCTAAACTAAAATAAATCTTTTAAAGAGCAAAGCAAACCAAAACTGACATAAACAGAGGGTATATTAATCTCACTAACCCCAAAATTCCAATTAGTGAGCCAAAACAAACAAACAAACAAACAAACAAAGTAAGAGGAGCCGAAAGTGCCTGACAAAAACATGGACAGGTTTGTCAAGGTTCAGCTCTTGTTTTTGTCATACAGACAGGCAAAACCTATAGCTCCAAAACTGAGGGCCCATCTTTAAGGACTACAGCAGGGATCAATCTAAGCCTCACCCCCATTTTTCCCAATTTTGTGTATGATGAGTGTAAAATTCCAGAGTCTCATCAGAGCTAAAAGTAACCCCATGTTTACACCATGAAGACTTTAAATGTCATAAATTTAAACCCCAATCCAGTCCAAAGAAGAGCTCACACCCCTAAATTAAAACCACTCACTTGAATATAATTTTTTTTATTTCTAAGTTTGATGCTTCTTATAATACCATAAATTAATTAATGATAATGTCTAGGTGATTTATGACAGAAGGAATCAGGATTTTTGGGCAGTATTACCCAAATGCTTGCTACTATCCAGCAGTGTTGTAAAAAAAGACAAATAGTAGATGTGTGTTTGTGTGTGTGTGTGTATGTGTATTTATGTGTGTGTGTGTGTACGTATGTGTATAATGTTTATTGTCAACATATTACATAATGTTTGTCATTTTTGTAGATTCATTTTAAAGATCTTGAAAATGTAACTATTTTGTGTTTTGTTCCAGGGCATTCTTGGCTCAGGTTTTGCATTAAAAGTCCAGGAACAGCACCGCCAGAAGCATTTTGAGAAAAGAAGGAACCCAGCTGCCAACCTCATTCAGGTAAATGTCAGTGTGATGGGTAGATGGCAACATCTGTCTCCAGGAGTGCTTGTTGGGTCATTTTCTTCTTACCATGCTTCATTGCTTCCTAGAGATACTTACTGTTCTGTCTTAGGGGAAAAAAAAAAAAAGTCAAAGCTTAATGAACAGCATAGAATTTGAGCAGGTGTTGTCTCTTTGCCAAACAACAAGTATGTTTTTCAGAAAATGGACTATGTGTTGTTCAGATTAATTAGCCATTACACCAGCACTGTGCAGAGGTTACCAGTCATGTCACTCCTGGAAGGACTATTTAATTTTTGTGAATCACTGTGTGAAATATAATTGGTCATTAAGTGATGGAGCAGAATGCAGCATCATTCCTGACATTCTCATGACTTTCTCTAGCCTGCTGTATGCTTCTGTTGTAAAAACGTACATGTTTAGAATGTTGATGTTAGTGTCTGTAGAATAATTGTTAATGTTCTACAGGAAAATGGCCTGAAGTGCATTACATACTAGAGGATACTAATGCATATTAAGCGCATTGTTTGAAGCTAGTTCGTAATGCAAGGTTTTTGTGTTAGCATTTCATTTTCTTCTCAACCAACCCAGTATTTATGTCAATATTTTTCTAAAATAACTTGTTTTTGCAATCCATGCTTTTTTGTTTGCTTGTTTGGGGATTTGTTGTTTTGTTTTTGGTTTAACTGCAGTAGAGTAGTAGAGAATATGGCTGTCTCCCATGTCTTTTGGGTATATAACCAGGTTAAGCATCACAAAATGTTGTTTCCTACATCAGTGATATAAAGTTAGCATTTGACAATGAACACAATAGTCTAACAATCCCAAGTTATTTCCCTTCTGATGAAGCAGCTGAGGTCCCAGGCTTCAAACTTGGAGACTCCAGGATGCACATTCAAGGCAATGGAAGAACTGTTTACATGCAGATGTAGCAAGTGCATTGCGTTAATGTAGCTCTCAGCTCTGAATGGCTGAACTACTTGGGTGTGACAACTATGAGCCATCAATTACCCTTTGCCTATGTCTGTGGCATGCCTTACTTTCAACAGAAACAGAGCTAGGAAGGGATATGTGTGGCTTAGTTATATCCTGAAAGAAATCTATATCTATCAACTAAATAAGGATATTAGTTTTTAAACACAATACAGTTTTACCACTATTTACAAGACACAGACCACCAGGCATGAATTTCAAGGCAAATCACTTACAGTCACTGTATTTCCAATGGATTAAAAGATAAATAAATGAGAACTGAAGAGGTCAGGAGAAAAGTAAGCTGGTTGCTCTAGTTACCCTAGTTTGATTTCTAGCACTCACATGATGGTTCATATCTATCTGCAACTATAACTTGAGTAACCTGACAGCCTCCTCTGGCTCCTGCAGACAACAGGCCCCCACATGGTACACAGACATACATTCAAGCAAGCACCCATACACATAAAAAATAATAATAAATAAAACTGTTCTTAAAAGATTACAAAAGAAGTTCCCTGATAGAATGTTGTGGGTCACTTATGTATACAATCATATCATTTGCAAATAGAGATAGTTTCACTTCCTCTTTTCCAATTTGTATACCCTTAATCTCCTTTCCTTCTCTTATTACTTCAGCCAAAACTTCAGGAACTATGTTGATAAGTAGGGCCTTGCTTAGTTCCTGATTTTAGTGGGATTACTTTCAGTTTTTCTCCATTTAGTTCAATGTTGGTTATCAGCTTTTTGTAAATCAGCTTTATTATATTTAGGTATTTTCCCTGTAATCCTGATATCTCTAGGATTTTTATCATAAAGGAGTGTTGAATTTTGTCAAAGGCTTTTTCAGCATCTAAGGAGATGATCATGTACTTTTCACCCTTCAATTTGTTTATATAATGGATGACATGTACAGTTTTCTGTATGTTGAACCATCCCTACATTTCTGGGATGAAACCTACTTGATCATGGTAAATGACTTTTTTATCACCTTCAGCAATGTAGCAGGATACAAGATTAACTCAAAGAAATCAGTAGCCCTCCTATACACTAAAGATAAAAGGGCTGAAAAAGAAATAAAGGAAACATCACCCTTTATAATCACTGCAAATAGCATTAAATACCTTGGTATAACTATAACCAAAGAAGTAATAGATCTGTTTGACAAAAACTTTAAATCTCTGAAGAAAGAAATTGGAGAAAATATCAGAAAATGGAAAGATCTCCCATGCTCCTGGATAGGTAGGATCATCATAGTAAAAATGGCAATCTTAACCAAAAGCAATCTACAGATTCAATGCAATTCCTATCAAAATCCCAATACAATTGTTTGCAGATCTAGAAAGAACAATACTCAGTTTATTTTGGAATAAGAAAAAAGCCAGGATTGTCAAAACAATTTTGCTCAACAAAAGAATCTCAGAAAGCATCATCACCCCCAATTACAAAGTATACTATAAAGTCGCAGTAATAAAAACAGCCTGGTACTAGCATCAAAACAGACATGTGACTCAATAGAATTGAACTGAAGACCCCAACATTAACCCACACACTTATGAACACCTAATTTTTGACAAAGAGACCAAAAATATTCAATGGAAAAAAGATAGTATCTTCAACAAATGGTGTTGGCATAACTGGATGGTAGTGTGTAAAAAAATGAAAATAGATCCAAACCTATCACCCTGCACAAAACTGAAATCCAAGTGGGTCAAAGACCTCAACAGAAACCCAACCACAATGAACTTGATAGAAAAGAAAGTGGGAAATGCCCTCCAACACATTGGCACAGTTTACCTTGTCCTAAATATAACACCAGTAGCACAGACACTAAGAACAACAATCAATAAGAGGGTCCTCCCGAAACTGAGAAGCTTCTGTAAGGCCAATGTGAATAAGACAAAATGACAACCTATAGACTAAGAAAAGATTTTTACCAACCCTACATGTGACAGAGGATTGATCTCTAAAATATATAGAGAACTCAAGAAACTAGAGGCCAAAACCCTAAATAACCCAGTTAAAAAATAAGGTTCAGAACTAAAAAGGGAATTCTTAGCGGAAGAATTACAAGTGGCTGAAAGGCACTTGAAAAAGTACTCAACATCTTTAGCCATCAGAGAAATGCAAATCAAAACAACTTTGAGATACCACCTTACACCTATCAGAATGGCTAAGATTACAGACACAGATGATAGCCTATGCTGGAGGGATGCGGAGCAAGGAGAACACTCCTCCATTGTTTTCAGCCACTCTGGAATGCAGTATGGCAGTTTCTCAGAAAACTGAGTATCTTTGGATCCCACCTGGATGGACCCCACAGAGACCCTACCTGGAGTGGTTGGTTTTTCCCAGAACTAGTCAAATGAGAATCTATTCCTTTCCCAGACCTAGGCTGATGTCTTGGCTAATCTCACAGAGCTGGACAGGTATTCTTCTCTTAGAACTGAGGAGGGCCCCTGCTAGGTCTATTCTTTTAGGACATGTTCTTTTCCAAGGACAATCAGACATGACTATTTTTCTCCCAGACCTGGGCAGCACCCCACTTCTGCCAGAAATGAGAAACTAAACTGTATTTTACTTTAGTATAAAATAGTTACTAAAACATAAAATGAAGTTTCTTGAGCTAAGTTTTCTCTCTTCACTCAGAAAACTGTGAATCAATCTCCCCAAGAATCCAGCAATACCACTTTTAGGCATGTACCCTAAAGACACACATTTGCACCCCAAAAACATTAGCTCAACTATGTTCATAGCAGCATTATTGGTACTGAGTTTGGTGGGGGACATGATGTAAAATCACCAAATTATATATATATATATATATATATGATTATAAATGAAAACAGTGAAATTATTTTCTTGTAGAAGAAGTCTCTAAATTAATAGAAGCTTAATAGGCCAGGAGCTGAGAATGAAGTTTAAGGATGAGATATTCCCCAGTATGGAAGAATCCCCTGGTTGCATCTCCAGTATTGAAAAGTCTGGAACCAAACAATATCCCTATAGGGATAGAACAGCATACTATAGACATACAGAATACTCACTACTTTTCATTATCCAGCACTCCTCACTGATGTACATGCTTTCAGATTCCTACAGGTTTTTCCTCTCTTGTTACCAGCTTTACTCTCAATTTTCCTTCACTCCAGAACAATACTCCAACCTATGAGTACACAATTTGTTCAAGGGGCTCCCAGAATTCCACTGAGCAACAAGCTCTGTTTATGTATAGAACCCACAAACCATCTCCCAGATACTATGCCTCCTAGAACTGAAGCTGTTCTGCTGAGAGGTAAACCCTTGCCAAAGCCTCCTGTGTGCATTAACTGTGACAATCCGGAGCTGTGTTGCCAATATGATATCTACCAGTTTAATGTTGCTATTTAAAGCTAAGTGAATTAAAAGTTAAAAATCTGATTTCTAGGCACTTATCAAATGTGCAGTCCCTTTAAGAGGCTGTTGACTGTCATGGTGCTTTGGAAATACCTCCAAGAATCATGACAGGGACTTTTCTGTTCTGCTATGTCCTTACCAACTACTGGATCGTGAGGAACAGGTTCCAACTGAACTTCAAAACAAATTGTTCTTTGTGCAGCAAATCGTTAGAGAGGTGAATTTATGTTTTTCTCCAAAGCAAGACAGCTCATAATAGGTGTAGATGTCAACTAAACACCTCTCAGATCAGAGGCCGTGAGCTCAGTTTTGTGCCACTTAATTATGTCACATACATTGTGACTAGCAAGTGAACTTGTAAACTGAGAGTAATAATAGCAGTAAAATCATAAATTTTACTTCAAATTCCAAAGTGTTTGGGACAGAAAAAAGCACAAACTACATGAATTTAAATGTCTAAGTATACCTTAAGAATCTATGCTTATTTTTCAGGAATCAACAACTGAATTTGATATTTTAGAAAGTAGTTGATTCCTCATTTCAATAAAATTTATTTATGCTGCTTAGGAAAAAACATAATATTCATTTGTTCATTGCATCTTCTATATGTAGTTTTTGGACAGAATCCAAGAGGTTAGGCTTTAGTTAGGCATTGTAGAAATTTATTTTTTAATTTAGATAATTTAATTTTTTAAAGGATAATGTAGGTTGAAAAGGAAGCTTTGTGTGCTGATCATTTCATTTCTTACCCTTGTAAAACTTCCTGTTTGCTGAATATATAAAGCATCAAGATCAAACACAATTTTATTTGTGTTAAGGCTAAGTCACACTATCGACACTGTGACAAGTGAGATGCTCAGATTGCTTTGTCCTTTGGTTGGGGAAAGAACTAAATTAACCAGCATCTCAAGGATTTAGAGAGAAAGTTTCAAAGCTCAGAAGCTCACAGCAAACTTAGCTGTGTCAATATCCTTGTGTGACTCATTTAAATTAACTTTTCAAGTGGAGCAGTCTGGAAAACGAAATCAGCTCTCAGTAACATTCTGAATACCTGCCCAAATGTCACAACTTTTATTAATAATGCCTAAGACTCACAGAATCTTTTTTGGTTTGCAGAGTGCTTCCAACACATTATATCCTGTGATCATCAAGATAAGCCTCATCAGAGCTAGGACTAAATCCTTGCTGTCTCAGTCCAAATCCAATATTCTTTCATTGTATTTTATTTTGAGAAATTTCACACATGTATACAATGTTCTTGATCAGATCCACCCCCACATTCTTTTTCCAACTCACTCTGCTCCCCACCAATACATTTCCTTCCCAAAACATTTTTTTTACAACCCACTGAATCCAATTAGTGATATCTGTATGTACACCTGAGTGTTGGGTCATCCACTAGAATGATGGCCATCTCCACAAAGAAAAGGGACAGGATCTTCTGCCCAATCCATGCTGAAATTTTTAAGTGGTTTGATCTCCTATATATAATCACAACTGCTGTGAGTTATATGCAACAGTCATATCATGTCCAGAAGACAGCATTTCACAGCCCTCCTTTCCATCTTCTGGCTCTTTCATTCTTTCTATGCTCACCTCTTCAGTGTCCCCTAAGTCTTGGGGCAGATCTGGAGAAAGGTTCAAAAGTCAGCATTGTGCCTTCCACAGGCATTCCTGAGCTTCTGGGTAGGCACCAACAAATTCATCAGAAATCTATAATAGAGGCTTATTCTGGAGATTTTAAACCTGTTCTGTGTAAAAACAAAAACAACACTTCAGGGAACATTTGTAAAATCATTTCTGACAGAACAGTGAGAGAGGCCTGGAAAATTATCCCACCATAAAGCCATTTGTAAAAACACCAAGCCAAATATTGAAGCTCTAGCTTTTTTTAGTGAAATAACTTGGTCTTCACTCAGCCATTTTAAAAGGAGGTTGTCAATCACTCTGCCAGTTATACAAGATGATACACCCTTTTTCATGCTTCAGTCACGGAGAACAGACTGAGAAAACCAAATCATAGATATTAAAACATGAAAGCAGAAAAAAAAAGAGGGAACACAAGAATGTAAGTGTAGGTCAGAACATGCAATAAAAAGACAAGAAAGAAAAAAAATCAAAGGACTTTTGCTGAGGTCCAAAGACTCAATTGACACAGGTACCTCAGAGTACAGGACACTAAGGAGAGGGTTTACCTGGGAATGCTGCACTCTGATTCTGTAGAACTGGAGGGCAGCATTGCTATAGTAGAAGACTCCAGCAAATTCCTGCACCATGAACCAAAACCTTCATACCAAGATTATCACAGAGAGACATCAGAATGCTTGCAAAATCAGGCATCTTAAATGCTTTTGGAGCTGAGCATATCCAAAGGGTGAAGAATCAACATGACACTGGATATCTCACTAGAAACTTAACACTTAGAACACATGGAAATAAATTCATTAGGAAGAGCGAGTACTTGAAACCTACCATTCCATACCAAGCCAAGCCATTCTTGGCATATGAGGATAACACAAAAACATTTAGGATCATCCAAGAGCCCCCAGATTTACCCACTGTCCTAGTTTGCTTTCTTTTGCTGTGATAGAACACTGTGACCAAAAGCAACTTGGGGAAGAAAGGCTCACATGTCCCTATCACAGTGAGCCATCTCAGGAGGTCAGAGTGGAAACCCAGAGTCAGGAACTGAAGCAGACTCCATGAAGGAATGCCAGCTACTGGCTTTCTTCCTATGGCTTACTCAGCCTTCTCTATCATCCATCCATCCATCTATCTATCCATCTATCTATCTATCTATCTATTTCCTTCCCTTCCTCCCTCCCTCTCTTTCTATCCTCTCTCTCTCTCCTCAAGGATGGCAGTTTCCCTTCCTTCCTCTTCTCCAAGCCCCCCATCTACTCTCCCCATCCACTCCTCTTTTCTCTTAAGAAAAAGACAGCCCTCCCATGAATGTCAACCAAATATTATTAAGTTCCAGTAAGACTAGTTACTTCCTCTTGTATTAAGGCTGAAAAGGCAACACAGTATAGAGAAAGGGTTCCAACAACTAGCAAAAGAGTCAAAAACAGCCTTTGCCCCCAGTGTTAACAGTCCCACAAGACACAACTGTAACATAAATGCAGAGGGCTTAGGTCAGCCCCATGCAGGTTCCCTGGTTGACAGTTAAGTCTCTATGAGACCCTATGACTATGAGTCCAGGTTAGTTGATTCTATGGGCTTTTTTGTGGTGTCTTTGTCTCTTCTTCTGGCTCTTACAATCCACATCCCCCTCTTTAGGATTCTCTGAGGGCCACCTAATGTTTGCCTCAGCCTGCTTTCATATGTCTCAGACTACCTGCCCAGGGAAGTGACACCACCCACCTTGAGCTAGTCCCTTCTTTAGCAATATTAATCAAGGGAATGCCCTACAATCTTACCTGTATCTAATCTGATGGAGGTATTTTCTCAAGTAAGGATCACGAATGCCAGCATATTTAGCAGGAGCTCAGCATGGGGGTACAAATCGAAACTGAACTGGTAGATTCTGTGATGCCTTTGACTGCAAGGATTTGCTGTTTCTTGAGGAAAAATTAGGAATGCCACAACTACTTAATAATTAATAAGATCAAATCACAAAATAAAAACAAAACAATAGTAACTACAAATAAATCAATATATGAAGAACAATATACATAAATACAAAAGAAAAAGTAATCATAGAACCTGGTTTGTCAAACTAGATACTCCCTGGCCCAACACTGGCACACACAAAATTGAATTAAACATTTTTACACTGGCAAACTGGAAATAATCCTGACATGGTTATACAAATGCAAGAGCTAATAATCAAAAATTGAGATATAAAAAATGTGAGCAGGATGAAGGAAAGCAAATGTAAGTGGGCAATTTTATTGTCTTCCATAGTCAAAAATTGGTTAATATTACCTAAAATTGAAATACAAGCATAACCCTTCAAAATAAGAATTGTTAAAATGAAAAAGGAGAACTACCATGTGAGCCAGTGATCCATCCATGGGTACATATCAGAAGAAACCTAAGTCAGCACATCACAGAAATGTTTGCAAATCCATGGCTGCTGCAGCACTATTCACAATAGAATACAGAACCAACCTAGTACCCATCAACAGACGGATGAAGAAGGAAAATGTGATATATGCACACACACAGTGGATTTTTGTTCAGCCATAAAGAACAAAATTATGTCATTTGCAGGAAAAAGAATGAGACAAGAAATCATCCACTTAAGCCCAGTTAGCCATACTGCAAGCATAGTCTATATTTAAATAAATAAACAAATAAATATATGCATATCATGAAAGTAAACAAGAGAATATTGAAGAGAAGAAGATAGTCATGGGATGGGCCAGAAGGAACATGAGACAGTGACAGGAGGCTGAACATGAACCAAGCACTTGATAGGCATGTATGAAGACATCATAATGCAAGGTCTTATTTAGTATATTCACTTCTAAAATGGAAATTACACAAGAACTGAAGCGTGTGTAAGAAGGAATGATTACTGGCTGACATGCTCAGCTTTTCACAACTGGTATTTGAAAACATGCACCTTAGTTTGCCGTTGGATGGTCAGCTGAAATTTTCTGCACTATTTTTAGAAAGAGTCAAACTAGTCATAGTTGTACTGATCCAAACAATACAAACCGAACACTCCTCACACAGAGAACTCCGTGGGCTTTGTACTTTCAACTGAGGACTAAAGTTCAGATTCGTTTGCCTGCCTAGCTATCAGAATCACCCAATAACTAGCAAGTTTGATTTCCATTTGCTTTTTGTTACCTTGTCCTTTTCAGTTATGTAGGCCATGTAAATTGGCTAATTTGGATACAAAGGGATCCCTGGACGGAACTATTTTATTGTATACTATGTGATTTGGACTTTAAATATGAGAACATTAGGTACCAGGGCATATGAGTAGGGACTTGAATTTCAATTGCTAGAAGCAATTAGTAGAACTCAAAGACAGGAGGAAGTTATTAAGAATATAGAAGTATGTGGAATACACAATACAAGCAACATATACATATACACGTACACATATACATATATGCATATAACAACAGTTAATGAAAGCAGAGGCCATGGATTTTAAAAAAAGAGTGAGGAGGGATATATGAAAGGGTGTGGAATGAAGAAAGGAAAGGAAAAATGCTATAATTTTATTATGGTCCCCCCAAATTAAAGACATAATAAAACAAATGCAAGAGTAGTAAATTGACACTCTCCACTTCCATATGGACGACTAACTAATCCCAGCGCTGGAATAGATGTCACTTCACCCTTCAGTGTGTCTCATTACACAGCATTTTTACAAGAGAAGATGGACCTAGCATTTCGACTGTTAAGCTCATTTTGATAGAAAATGATGAAGAAATTAGGTCATATTGTAAAGCAAGTCTGATTTTTCAGGATCCCTTTTACCCCCAATGCTTTATAACATTTAACAGGAAATAACTAACTGGCTCCCATTTATTGATGTATTGTTGCTGTGATTTTTTTCCACTAGTGTTGAATGATGCACATTCTTGCAAGATATGTCTGGTTGTACAAAGTCTTGGTTTCAGAGTCTGGATCTCATAAGTGCATCATACCTCTATGGAAAGTGTTTAATTAAAGTAGCATCTACACTTCCCTACCAGTTGAGGCTCTCTGGGCCTCACTCCAATAAAAATGACTTTAGTAAGTGCAGCTTGCAATCACAGGACTTAAGAGGCTGAAGCTACTCAGGACCAACTTTTTCTACAACAATGTGACTTTCTCCAAACAACTGAAAATGACAATGACAAAATATTTGTGTCTTATTTGTTAGCCTAGATCACTCCAAAATTTTTACAAAAATAACCCCAAACACTAAAATTTTAGATCAATAGGATGGTATTTGTCTTATCATCTTTAAACTGTCAAGATGCTTAGCACCAATTTCCATAGATTTATCAGTTAAATCAACACAAGCCATGTGGGCAAGCATTCAGGCAAAGAATCCTGCTTGGAAAATGTACAATAAATAAATAACCTTTGACAACATAAAATCCCTCAGGTTCTACTATATGTCTTTCTAATTTTTTTCATGTCACTTCCTAAATATTTCACTGAAGTATAATGTACAGACAGGAAAAGAGTACATTTCCTAGGAGAACTGAGCAGTCCTGTATAACCAACACTCAGGAAAACAAACTATGATTTCTTAGATAATCTTTCTCCATCACTATCACACAAGGAGAAATGCTATCTTACCTTTTGATGGCATAGAGTATTTTCCCAACTTTATGTAAAGTGCTGTGTTGAGTATCATTTATAGTATGCAATATTAGTCATAGAAAACTCATTCATATTGTCAAGCATTGTTATAATGAACCTTTGCTATGTATTCACATTGCAATATGTGACCATATTACAAGACTTCTATTTACACAACTATTGATAGATGTGTGAGCATTTAATTAAAAAGCAAAAATATAGTACAAACGTTTTGGTTAATATATTTAAGCATACCTATTCTATTTACCTGGAAATGAATTTCTGTATCATAATGTATTCATACATTCAGCTTCAATAATACTACCAGACAGTTTTTCGAAGTAGTTATAGCAACTTTTATTTTTTTGTCCAACTCAATGGATGATATTCTTAGAAAACAGAATATAATTAGATTACTTTTTTCTTCACTGTGTTTCAAAATAATGACTGATGGTTATACAGTAGGGATGTGACCCATTTAGATGAATATGCCACATAAAACAGAACTTTCTAAGTAATGAGTCATAAGACAAGGATTTTTCTAAATAAATTGGAGTAAATGTTTGGCAATGTACTTTCAGTTATTTGCAGGCTCATTGCAAAAGAATACATGAACCAAACTCTGCATGGAAAGATAAGCACAGATGATTTCTCAACTGAACATTTCAGAAGTTCTTCCACCCACTGCCATAAGGGACCATCTACTGAAGATACTTTCTCAACCTTCTCAACTTTGATTGAACCTCTTTACCTGACCTTCATTGTCTCATCTATAAAACAGGGCTCTTAATTACACTTTGATTATAAGGATGACATCAGAATGCTTAAGTTTTATATTTCGGAAATGGTTATATAATATAGATAAGCATAACCAAATAATTCATTCTATTTTCTGCTCTTTCTTGTGGCTTTATGTGCCATATCCAGTGTGTTTGGCGGAGCTATGCAGCTGATGAGAAGTCTGTTTCTATTGCAACCTGGAAACCACATCTGAAGGCCTTGCACACCTGCAGTCCTACCAAGTAGGTAACAATGGGACAGATGGCTCTGAAGCTGTGTCTTTTCTAGTTTGTTAAACAAACCATATATGTGCAGAAAAGTCCCAGTTTGGGACTTGTTTTATTCTCTTTGTTGCTCTTAATGATGCCTAAACCTGTTCTGCAGCAACCCAGTTGTAAAACTACATGGAGTTGGAGTTATTCCTTACCAACTATAGGCCATTACTGAAATCATAAAGAATATAAACTATGTAGAGATAGGATACTTTTATAGTGTCTCCTCTTACAAAACTAAAGTTCTTGAAAATCAAGGATCACTTGACCCGTCACCTAATTTTACAGGGAGATTGCCTGTAGAACAATGTATTTGTGAATCACAGTTCTCATTCTTGGGAAAATTTCTAGATTAATGTAAAAGAGGAAGTCTAGTTAGAAAGCTGATAGAGCATCTTAAGGGACAGTGGTCTATTATCCTAATTAATTGATTATTTCGCTTCCCACTTACAGCAGTTTTGCATTAAAAATTCCGAGATCTGGAAAAAATAATGAGTCAGCTTCTCTAGTACATTGCTTGTATACTACTTTCCTCTTCATATTTCCCTCTTTCAAGTGGGAGATGGAGGTAGACTGAGTCAAACAGGTGTCTTCATTCTGTCCCCTGAACCCACCAGCCATGCCTTCACTCACTTTTCCTGGCACCCTCATGTCTCAGCCCTACTTACTGAGAAATAGTGACTCATCCCAAAGGACCCATCTGTCACTAGAATCATGCAAATTATTCCAGAGATAACTCATTGTATGGTTCATAATCATTGTTGTTACTACTATTCTTTGTCAAATCAATGAAATGTGACAGAAATGGTGACCTTCTCCCAAGAATAATATCTAATGCACATCCAAAAATTCAATCCTGCCTACATTTTTAATATGTTCTCAGACCCCTGAAGCCAAGTTCAGAACTTTTGCTTTTGACAGAAACCCACTTTTCAGGTACGTTTCTGTTTGTGAAAAGAATAATTTACTATATACAAACAAACAAAAGTGAAAAAGAAATTTAGAAGTTTCTTTTATTTAGAGAATTACAAATGTTGGCACATAAAAATAAAATTTGCAAAAATGTGAAAAAAGAAAAGAATAATTTACAATTAACTAAAGAGTGGTTTGACTTAAAATTAATTAGCTTAGTGAATGCAGGATGATATAATAAAAAAAATTCTAAAATTTCTTTTAACTTACATAGTATACTTCATTCAGATTGCCATGACTCTGAACAAGAAAGAACACTCACTTGTCTGTGTATCCATTCTACAAGTACACACTGAATACGTCCTATGCACAAGGCTGAGTTTCTGAAGCAAAGCAGGAAACAGTAAGAGAAAGTGAAATAATTTAAAGTCTCATGGCATAGGAACTAGACACTCAAATGATGCTGAGTAGTACCAGACATTGTAAAACGGAAGTAAGTTTTAAGAAGAAATGTAAATAGGAAAGCACTCATCCAGGGCTACAGTGTTAAAGAAATAATCATTGTCAACTTCATTTTCACTAACCCACTGCTCTAACAGTGACATCATTGTCACTAAATAAAACCAGGCCAGCGCTCTGACTCCCCACTGTTCTGAGATGTGCTTATTGCTTTCAGTCCCCGTGGTCAACACAAGAATTAGAATAAAAGGTCTGGGAAAAGACTTTTGGAGTCTGGAAGATGCAAGGAATTGGCATCTTGAACCCTCTTCACATCTTCGGTGGTTACAAAAGAGAAATTTCCTTCTCTTTCCAGGCCCTGGTTTTCTTCTTATAGACAATATTTATGAGATCTGAGAGTCTCTATTTTAAAGCTTTGTTTTAGTGAGGGGAGGATTTACAGAGGAAAGTATTTTCCTGATTTTTCTTCTCAAAATGAGTGAAGGTTTTACAAAGGTTGAGCCCAGCTAAACGTGGTATCCCCAAGAATGAATTAGATATTTTAAGAAGTTGTGGGAAATTAGCAAGTTACAGGGGTACCATGAGGTGTTTTGAAGTGTTGAAGTTTAGACACTATCTGATATAATACCTTCCCATTTAGTAGTAGGATCCCACAAGAAAGTAAGACACCATCTCCAAAGCCTTCATTTGCAAATGAGGCACCCTACTCCATGCAACCAATGCCCAACTCTGCCCAAATAAATAATTACAAAGGCCACCCAGCAGTGGGATGTAAGGACTTAGATTTTCTATACACCTTTTATACTGTAAGGGAATTTAATTCTTCATATTAGAGAAAAAAAATCTGCCTCAGTAAGTGACTGATAAGCAAAGGTACAACCATGGATCAATACCTCCAGAGTAGAATGTTTGGATCTCCAGATCCCAAAAGTCTGCCCAAGACACAGGGACTGCATCTGCACTGGAATCAGCGGCACTCTGAAAGCCCTTGCCAGAGCTTCTTCAACTAGAACCACTGTTTTGTTTTGTTTTTTGGTTTTTTTTTTTTTTGTATTTTTTTTAACTAAACAGTGTGTGGTATTCTGATGTGTGGGCAGTAATGGCCTTGCCAAGTAACGTTGTGCTGTCTTAGATCTGCCGCAAAGGACATATGTTTGAAAGATGTATGCAGTTATTATAAATAGTATTGCTTCTATGGACTAAACTTAAGTAGGGTTACTTAAGGTACCCGATTCCCTAGTCTCTCGTTTGGGACCATCATCAAATGCTATTAAATGTATTCACTGGTTTGTCATCATTCTCTTCTGTCTGCACGCACCTGAAGGAAAGAACAAGGGGAGGCATCAAGCAGGTTTGTGATTTCTCTTTTGCTACATGTTTGTCTATAAATCAGATGCCTAACAGATGTTTTAAATGTGCCTCATGAGTAAAATCGATCAACAAATACAACACGATTAAAAGTGACCTTTTACAAGATTGTCTGCAAAGTTTGCTGAGTTTTATTGATTTTTTTCCCTTCTTGGAAATAGAAGTATCTTTCCCTAACCCACTCAGTACTTTTTAGCAACCTGTAAGGCCTGGAATGTTCAGAGGCTTAATTATCACAGAGTTTGATCATTTCTGTCTGCCACCATCCCAAACAGAAGCCTTTCTGAAGTACTCAAATGCAGTTATGGAATGCCTAACAGGAGAAAAATAATGTTTTTGAATGTTGCTGGCTTGGGCAGCAGTTTAGGATAGACATTTTTATGTTAGAGTGCCTATCCTATGATAAGAAATTTTTCTTCCTTTCTTTTGTTCTTTTTTTTTAATTTGGCAAGAGTTACACTAGAGACAAGAGATAAGAACTGCCCATGTGGAATAGCTCCAGCCCATAGAGCAATAGTTTACTCAGGTTATCACTTCTACAGAAGCAACTCCATCTTCAAGAGGAAGACAGCTCACTCATAAATTCCCAGATGACTCCTAGCTGCTTCTCCTAGAAAGATTCAGAGGGAATAGAAGCCAGGGGAGAGAAATTTCATCTGTGTAATGGTCTAGATTTGGAGGCAAAGCCTGAAAGGCAGAGCCAGGCAGATCTCCATACTGAAGTTTAAGTAGAAACAAATCAAACCAACAACAAAATGGGAGATGCCTAGCAAAGAAAAAGCATAAGGGCATAGGAGTTTATATTTTGATTTGTTTTTGTTTTTTCTATTATTGCCATTTGCTTTAGTAAAGAGAAAACAAGGCATCCTCCTGCCCTGATATAGCTTTTAGGGAAGGGCATGGATGACATCAACTATAAAATGTGCATACGGCACTGAATGAGTTTTGTAGCTTCCTTTGGAGTGATATGACTCTTGTTAGGCATTTCTGCATTAATACTAAGACAGACAGGAAGAAAGGAAAGAAGGAAGGAAGGGAAGGAGGGAGAGAGAGAGAGAGAGAGAGAGAGAGAGAGAGAGAGAGAGAAAAGGACTTCCAGAACCAGACTAAGGCATGCATGCATTCATTTATGCTAGGTGCTGGATACAGTATAAGACACAGCCTCAAGTTCTTCTGGGCAAATGAACAATGCATTCAAGGCCCTCTCTTCCTCCAAAACGATAAGAGTTAGAGCAAATGTGCTGGGTATTCATAAGTGATTATCTCCAGAAAGTTTTATGTACCCAAAGAGTTCTTTTCAATAGATAATCTAACCAAAGATAACTTTACTCTTTAGTTTTTAGGCAAAACACCATCCTTGTATAGACACCTGAGAGTCAAGTTGATAACTGACTGTTCAGCCTTTTTCTACATTTCACATACTGCATCATGACTAGTAACTTGGAAAACAGTTATACAACACAATCCCTCACCATTAAAAGTTATATTTTGACCTTCTTAGTGATATTTAAAGGACTTTGTTTCAGAACTATCTACAGTTTATCCAAAGGGTAATTTGTCTTCAAAGTCTAAGATCAGAAACTCTCTTTGACATGGATTACAGAACTGCTTGTGGGGGTTCACTTTTCTTGGCTTTGTCCTTCAAAATGGAACTTTGACAACCAAAAGAGAAATTATAAATCATGAATAGATGCTTGAATAAACATGACATGACCTCTTTGACAACCCTGAGAGAGGGATACCTTGAGCCAATAATAACAGCACCAAAGACACTTTTTCCCAATGTTAGTATATCAGAAAGGAGACAAATTTAAAATTGAACTTCTGCTCATGAGCCTAGGAAATGAAACTTCAACTCGGCTGTCACAACTTAAAAGACTTAGCAATCAAATTTTCCAAATTTCATGATCTTATGTATATATAAAAGGTTGAAATTTATTCAACAGACTTGTAATGAAGGCTGTTAAGGAGAGTTCACTTGCAGATTAAAAAGTGTGCAGAACCACTCAACGGGGTTTGTGACTTAGAGAATGACATTGGGAAAGTCTTTGCTTCTCAGCAGTAACTGAACATTTGACAAAACAACCTTGAAGCCAGACCTGTACTACCACTTAATTTCCCAAGCCTCCTACATGTCAGTCTCTTGCTCTCTAATTATTTATTGTATCTCCCATGAAGGTGATACCAGAGAATGTGCTTAAAAATAATTCTTGGTTAGAAGAATAAAATTTCCCCTAACCCCAGGGACTTTTTGCAAAATACAACCAAAAGATAGAAAAGAGAAAGAAACTGAAGGAAGATAATATTAACAATAAAAATTATGGCAGTGAGGCTGGAGAGATGGTCCAGCAGGTATGGACATATACTTCTCTGGTAGAGGACCCACATTGAGTTCCCAACATCCATGTCAGGGAGCTCACACCTGTAACTGTAGCTTCAAGGCATTCTCCACATTCTTTTTTGGTCTTTGTAGTCACTGTACTTAAGGTTCATATCCCCATATACATATACACATAATTAAAAATAATCATTAAAAACAAGACACTGCAACAATCTGAAAGAAGTAGTTGACACATACCATTAAAATTTATATGCTTTGAAGCTCCCTTTGGATTATTGTCTTAGCTTTTCCTTTGTGATCTATAGATAACAGAATTTATAATATTGCAATAATAAATGCAGAAAGACTATTGGAATGGCAATAACAACAACACCATCTTAGGAAATGACAAATCTGTCCTTACTGAAGCAAAATATGCACAACAGAAAATGCATTTATAACAAAGCTCTCCCTTAGAGAAGAGCAATTCTGAGTTCGGAATACTGTTATAATTCTTGACCTAATTTCAAATGAATTAGTTAATTGATATAACCTAACTCCAGTCCTTTGCTGCCTTTGTGGTCATTGGGTTATTGATGTGGTTTAAATAAACAGAACAGACAAGTTTCAGCCCCAGTATGAGCTGATTCTTTTTAATCCTTTGGATACCCCAGAGCCTCGAGTCTCCTAAGTCTTTCCTGGATAGTCCTTTTCCTTTCTGTTAAAAAATTGCAGATGATCTAAACACACAGGCAGCTGGCTCTGCCCCGGAATAAGAGCCCAAACCACAGATGAGACCAAACACAGAATGCAAATGGATAAAGGTCAAGCCAATTCAAGTGACCCTTGATTAATTATGTTCATGCTTTGGGGTGTCCTTGATGAAAAGAGAAGTTTTACTTTCTATAAAGCTAAGATATGCTTTAAACAAAGTTTATCTCTGACACCTCAGGCTAGGAAACAGTGTGAAATATACAAAATCTTCATTATAAACTATGAGATCTAAGTGAAATTTTTATACATAGAGCTCAACTGTGATAATAAAAATTATGATTCTTTGGCTATTTTGGATACAGTCAGGCACCTTCTCTACCTAGACCATAATTTTGTCTTCCTTAGCATTATTATCCTATTATACTTCTTTCCCCCATCTTCTCACTAAAACAGTTTTAATTTTAGCAAATAGTAATTTATTGATTCTATTCTAATTAAGCCTTTCTCTGAGTAGCATTTCCAACTCATTTTTAAATGGGACAGTCCTGCCCTGAATGCTGTATGTTTTCATTTTTAGAGAAGAGAGTTGACCTGTGAACTCATCTAGCTATCCTACCATAGTTCTTTGACCTGGAGTTCCTGTCTTTCCTCTCTTCCTCCTTGACTAGCTCATCAAAATGGCCAGCAAATCACTGCATTGATATAAGAAGGGTTTCACACCTTCCTGCCTAGGTTTTCATTCCTACAAGAACAGATGATACAATTGTAAATCTCCTGCCTGCCTTGCCTTCTGGGTAAACAGTAACAGACTCAGTTACACTGCCTCATTTTTCATCCATAAAGCATCCCTAGACCTGTATCAGCTTTCTAAGATAGCTGACTATCCAAACTTGTTTTAACAAGCACCCATGATGATGAATTAAGACACTAAGATGTGTGTCACACATGCTTGGGCACTGGTGACACTGTCTTAGGTCACTGCAAACCACTCCAGTATGTTGGTTCTTTTTGGGTTCTCATCTAGTTGTGTGGCTCCTGGGAAAGAACTCTAGAATGCTTGTAAAAGAGACAGTGTGTTCCCACATTTCTTCTGAATTTATTTTCCACTACTTGCTTTTCTTCTGTGTACTGTGAATGACCTACATGTAACTAAACCCAGTGAGTCTAGACTTCACTTTTCCCCCAGAATAATCAGCTCTGGTACTTACTGGCAAAATATTAGATGATTTTAAAACAACCTTTCCATCTGTTCACATTATTTATAGCAGGAAAGTATTAACTGTTTTATAAATAGCCAAGGACTTAATAAATAAGCAACCATTTTTTGTCTTTATAAACTGTTGATCTAGAACCCCTGCTTCTGTTTACTTTTCAACAGATATTCAACCTGACCACCATTTACCTATACTAACTACAAACCAAGAACTTGTATGTGTGTGTATGTGTGTTTAACTCAAAGCAACTAATATTATCAACTTCGTTAATTTATGAAAATAATCATTCTTAAGTTTCCTAAAATACTGATTCTCCATTATTTATATTATATTTATTGATATTTATTACAGAAGTTGTTGTACTCTACAATATTTATTTTCCCATCTCCTATGAAACAGATCCTAACACATACTACCATCGTTTTGTAACGCTTGTTTCCAATCGAATTGTTTCAGCCTAACCATAAGAACATTGGCTGTCTCAGGAAACACAACTGACCTGCAGAGTACTCACTGCTTTCCTACTCTGTCTTCTCATTTAAAGACAAACAATCAAAAAACAGTGAAGTCAAATGGCTTGTCTTTATGTCTTTAGAAAAAGAAAGCCCTCAGCACTATGCTGGCAGAGAAACGCTTAGTAATGCACTGCTCTATTTCCCTCACTCCTAGTAAGTTCTGTAATAATAAGCAGAAGTTCTTCAGAATGTACACCTCACGGAAGCAGAGGTACCCAGCATCCCAGCTGTTGACATGAGATTTGAGAATGCCAACTAACCTCAGGTGCATGACCAGGTTCCGCCACTACACCTGGGCCCTGTTTACAGACTCACTCTCCTAGGGACTTCTTGGATGAGGTTTTCAGCGCGCTTGTAATTTTCCTTGTTGCCTGTTGCCTGCTTTGATACTCTACCACTGGGGCAAAAGGGATTTAAAAAAAAAAAAAAAAAAAAAAAAAAAAAAAAAAAATGCAGGCTTAATGCTGGCAGTCAGCCTGTTGGCGCCTCCTTGTGGCTGGACAACTGCTAAGCTGTTGCACGCGCTGGTTTGTTAATGGCTGGGTTGCCATATTGTGCCTGAGGAGACAGTTTGTAGAGTGCTTATCCTCTGAAGGGCTAAAACCCTAATTATGTATAACAATAGCAGCGGCATTGTAAACTCTAGTGGATTACTGCGGGGTTATGATGCCACAAGATTCCCTGGCAGGGAGCATCTAACAGTCAAGTGCATGCTGGGCCATCAGAGTGATTTGGACATCTGGTTCTAGAGAAGGATGAATTCCCTTGCAGAGCAGTTGTGCAGGCTCCCTTGAGCTTGGTGCTCAGCTGGGAACATGGGATTGCGTACTGAGACACCCCCAATCAATGACCATCATGACCTTGTACTTTCTTTCTCTGAAGAGAGGTCTACTTGCTCTCCTGGGATCATTCTTGGCATGCTTCCTGAAAGCACTGTGACAGAGACTCTTCCTCAAAAGTAATGTCTATAAATGTCAACAAAAACCAAGAAAGTAATGGAAACTTTTACGTACCAGTGAAGTATCTCTAATTTTAATTGATTTGTATTTTCAATAACAACCACCTAATCAGGTTACTAGTCATCTGCTCAAGCTGCTTTGTTGATTTGCAAAGGGGAAATGAAGTAGAACAACCAATAAAACTTTCTGTTAGAGGGCACAGGCATACAAGCAGAATTTTTCCTTGGGAAAATCTCGTTCTGGGTTAGGATGTCATTCTAAACTTCTGTACTCTTAAAGACAAAAGAAAACATTACATTTTCTGTATTTTAGAGTGTAGTTTGTTGAATTTAATTTAGATTTTTGTTTTGGTTTGGTTTGGTCTGATTTGGCTTTGAGTTTTGAGACAAAGTCAACATATACAACCCTGGTTGACCTGAAATTTGCTATATAAATGGGCTGGCCTTGAACTCACAGAGGTCTTCCTGTCTTTGCCCCCCAACTGCTGGAATTAAAGGCATGAGCCACCATGTATTAACTTAGATTTTTGTTAGTTTTTTTAATTTATTTTTTGTTTTTCATATTAAACATTAGCAAAACTTCTTATACTTTATAACCCAGGAAAAAAAGGGGGGGTGCTGGAGATGTCTCAGCAGCTAAGACCATTTGATGCCCTTCCATGGGACCCAGGTTGGAATCCAAGCACCCACGTGGTGGCTCACAACTATTTGTAACTCCAATGCCAGGGGATCTGGTATACTTTTCTGGCCTCTGAACACCAGGCATACACAGGGTACACAGACATATGACAGACAGAACACTGAAACACATAAGGAAATTTAAGGGAAACCAAAAAGGAAATGGTACCTAGAATTAATTTATATCAATTTTAGTGTGCTGAGATTTAGACACTCTTCCACACTTTTCACTAGTTTTTAGATGTGTCACAAATACATTTTACAGGAGTAATTTTTAAAAAGTCTTGTCATCATAAATAAATTATGATAAATTTGATACTGTTTTATTTTAGAAATTTTCTACCTTTTTCAAATTGTAATTCTTCAAAAAGAATAAAATAGAATCTATATTAGTTATTTTATGATTTTTTTAATCAGTTTTTTGAACATTTAGTTGAGATAGGAAAGAGATATATCTGGGAAGATGGAAAAAAAGATCACTTTCCAGCTTCTAAACTCTATATTATCTTCTATGTAATTAGCTTGAATTCCAGAAAAGTTAGAGACAAGACCAAACACAGTGGAGACACTTGAAGTGGTGACTGTGTCTACTGTAGGCAGCCATTCACCAAAATAAAAGTGCAGAAGTAAACATGCGGCTCCTGAACTAGATTATCATAAATTTAAATTATGGTACAGTAGCACTGAATTTAAAAAAAGATTGGATATTTTTATAATTAAAAACTTTTTAAAGAAACATAAGCACATTTTTGACCTATCTCTTTGATAGATTTCTCTAAATAGCAGGAGTATAAAACTATGTGGTCTTAAGATGTTTTCTGTTGCTGTCGTTTAATGTAATCTATCATTTAATCATACATTTGTCAAGTACAGATAAACCTTGTGATTGATGGGGCTGTGTATGGAGCTCTTGAACTCACATGACCTCATCACAAAACTGCCCAGCCTGCATGTGCCTTCAGCTGGTTGTGCTGGAAGTGGCTGTATCTGCATTTGGGACAGGAGATGTCAATTGCATGGTCAATTCCTTTAGTGTTAACCAGACTCTCTGACCACCATTGTTCATGATTTGATTTGTGCTCATGTAAGCAAATTCACATTAAACATGGTACCTTTTTAGAACAGCAGATGTTAAGCAACTAGGCATGGGAAAACAAATGTTACTATCTCTTGTTAGCGGCCAAACACATATCCACTAAACACATTTGCTGTTGGCATGCTGCAGCTGGGGACAGTGGACACTGCGGTAAGTGGAAAAGACAAGGCCTTCACTGGTCTCAGACAGTCCTTATCCATAAGCACGCTGCCTTCATCCCCCACAAAGGCTGCAGCATGACTCACAAGAGCTGTGCTAAGCGACTCACCCTCAGATCCATTGCCCCATTATTTCTTCAGTCCCTAAGGCGCACTGGGCCCCTAACATTAATAACAATGTGCTGCTTTCTAATGAATAGCACAGCACTTTATAAATGAAACAAGGACACAAAACTGGGGCATATAACACTCTCCACAGTTCATTTGGTTACTATAAAAATCCCCTTAGCTGTTTCTCTTGTTTGCACATGAGAGCTCCATGACCCATGTCTCTCTGACTCCTATCTGCTCCTCATAGCACTTCACACAAGACACATGCCTTAATCATGAAACCATGTTGTTAAGACTTCCTCGATCAGCCCACGGCAGCTCAATCCTACCCAGCATCAGAGAACAGAATATTTAAACAAATGGGATCTTGCCAGTAGCTGCCACAGCAAATCAATAGCTTGTTTCCATAGCAGGAAATTGTGCTAGTGAACATTGCATCTCATTCTGTCAGTCATCTCATTCATTACATGTTGAGGCTGTTCCACCCTGTGTGGTTTCTTTTCCCAAGAATGGAGAATGTAATGTCAAGTGTTGTGTGTTTAATATATGTGTGCAGTGCTGTCAATTGCTTTGAGATTGCATGAATTTACAAATATCATAATCTTGCCTGGGATATACAATGCATGCTGAATGTAGGTACATATGTAATCATCATCCCTCTTTACCTATAGAGATACTTAGGAATTGCAAAGAAAGATTCCCCCCACAAAAAAAAAAAAAAAGGAACTTATAAAAACTCAACAGTGGAGGGAAAAACTACAATGACCCAATAGTTTTTAAAGTGAATTCCACACCTATTATTATCTTCAGTGAAATTGGGTACAAACTGCTGTACCTGGTCTCTTTTCTTCCTACATAAATCCAAGAAGCATGCATAAATCCATATGAGTAAAGCTGATCTCAAATAAATATAAACACCATAATCAAATAAAGTTGATTTTTTTCATAAAGGAAATATCTATTTCTATGCTCCTACTTACTGAACACACTCTTGTCTATTGAAGTCTATGACCTTATCCAGTTCCATCCAATCATTTGCCCATGTGGAGTGGAAGAGAGTTTTTGAGATGGAATAATCATGGCTCTGTTCTTCACAGTCAGAAGCTGAGTTTTAAGGAGCGCGTGCGCATGGCTAGCCCCAGGGGCCAGAGCATTAAGAGCAGACAAGCATCTGTAGGTGACAGGAGGTCCCCAAGCACTGACATCACTGCTGAAGGCAGCCCCACCAAAGTGCAGAAGAGCTGGAGCTTCAATGACCGAACCCGCTTCAGGCCCTCACTGCGCCTCAAGAGCTCACAGCCAAAGCCAGTGATAGACGGTAAGCTTGGTTTTCCTGACTATGTTTTAGCTTGATAGGCTGCTATGCAGTTTTGAAATGATTCATTCTCGTTGGTGCCATGGAAAGTACAAGGAACTGTTTATTTTTATTGGAAATTTATTCATTTCTGTAGGTGAATATACAGAACATAAGTTGGTTTTGAGAAGCAATTTTGACAGCTAAATCTCAGAGAAGGCAAAAGGCTAGCAACATAGAACAAGGTTAGAGTTTAGCATGTACAAGATCCTGAGTCCAATCCTAGTACCACATCTATAAAGAAGAAAAAAGAAAGTAATTAACCATTTTGTTAATTATTTCCTCTTATCTAGACTATATTTATTTCAAAATCACTGTGACCTCATTGCTTATTTGTGTGTTATATCTGGCCAGCAAAGACTCAAAGTACAAAGATGAGCATCACTTTGTGAGTGTCCTGAAATGCGAACAGTAGCAGCACCTTTCTAGACACAGGAAAATGTTCTTCTCTCTTCTCCCACAATCCATCTACCACAACCTCAGAGACTGTTGCTCACTGTGAACCACTTCTGTGCAAAGCTCTGCAGCCTTCAATGAGAAATGACATTCTCTCACGGCAGAAGCTTTCTTGCCAACATTTTGAGTGACACATCATTTTCATGTTTATGAGATTTTTTTTCATTCAAAAATTTACTCCATTTTTCTTTTAAGTATGCCCCCTTGGGATCCCTTATACTGGGCAAAGAACCAGAATCAAATAGCATCTTCCTCTAATGCATACTAACTGCAAAGGTCACCAGGCCTTATACTCCCATTCCCTAGCATAACCTGTGTTTTCCCAGGCCCTCAAAGCTCAGGGGACAGAATGAACAACTAGGGGTCAGAGCTGCAATGATCACAGATCCCTGCAGTGAACCCCTGGAACTTCTGCCTGCCAGCCCCTCCCAGCTTCCTCAGAGGTCCTCAGAGACCTTTCTTTCCCTCTCAAGTGAGTCCTTTCTTCACACTTCTCCCCTCTCCACATCCCTACTGGTGTCATATTCTCCAAATAGTCTCCTAGAAGCTGACCTGATATGGCCCTACCTGGCAGAGATAATAGCTAACATCTCAGTAGCAAGGACATGCTGATCCTGTGATGCCTGCTTTCTTCACCTGTTGCTCTGCTAAGCTGGGAAATGTCGTGTCCTCTAGTGCTATGCACTTCTAATCAAGCCATTTGCAGCATCCTGAGTCATGGCTAGCACAGTTTCAGTGTCCTTGAGTTTCCATACTTTGCTCCCTAGGAGGAAATTTGCAGATAGCCTTTGGGCAGTCAAGTTATTGGTAACAGGCTTTCTGTTGGGCTTGAAATAGACACCAATAAAAATGGATATAGTCCTTCTGTAAGGTAGTTTGGCAAATAGATATCAAAGCTGTAGCAGATGCCAAACCCTTGACACATCCACCTACCAGCACTATCTCTAGAATATAACTAATGTGTGAAACAGTATCAGATGTTGGAAATGATTCTTACAGATGTGAAAGGGTGGTCACAGTCCAGATGTCATGATTTGTGCCTAATACATGCCTATTACTTAGGAAGCAGAGGCAAGAGATCATGAGTTCAAGGATAGTCTGACCTATAGACCTACAGAGCAAGACCTATCAGAACACTTGTAGATGTGTATATTTACTTATATGTTATGTACTATGTACACAGATTTTTGTGTTCATGAAATAGTCTGGAAAACAAATTAGGTCACAAATATATTGTTTCTATGTTTTCTTCATTTCTTCACCTTTAAAAAAGAACTTTTTATCAGGACTTTAAAAAAACAAAACAAAACAAAACAAAACAAAACAAAAACAAAACAAAAAAGACAAACAAAAAAAAAAAACAAAAAACACACAACATGAGATGCTTTTGCAATGAGAAATCCAAGGAAACTTTTTGGTGTATTAAAAAAAAAAATGTAGCCTTTCCACACACTGTTTCTTCCTTTCTCCTATTCTAACCATTTTAAACTACTGGTACCAAAATTTTCACTTCAAGATGATTCTTACTGGGAAGTGCAAGGAGCCCCTGATTTCTGCTGTGGAGCAGCCTTTACTCAATGTAGTCAAGGATCTTCCAAAGATGCTCAACGACTGCAAATACAATTTGCATGAGTTCTTTGGGTTTTCATAACAAAGTACCATTCACTGGGTACTTTAAATAACAGAAATTCATTGTCTCACAATCTGGGGCTACACGTCTCAGCCTAAGCTGTTGGCAAAGGTGATTCCTACCAAGGGCATCTTTCTTCATAGTCTTTCTGTCTAAACATAGTCTTTTCTCTTTTTCTGTCTTCTTTGTATAGAACATGAATCATATTGCACTGGGACCCACCTTAATAACTTCATCAATCACTTCTTTAAATACACAGTCTCTGAGTACAGTAGCATTTAGAGGTAATGGATGTAAGGATTTCAACATATGAGTTGGGAAAGACAGACACAGTTCAGCACCTTGGCAGAAGCCCTGTTTATGTAACAGGTTCCCTGGCAGGCTGTGGGGTGTTCCTGCCTTCCGCCTTGACCCAGGGGTCACACTGTACTAAATATATAATTTGTATGCATTGCAATGGACCTTTATTCTGACAATGTGGGATTTAAAACCTTTCTTCATCTCCTTGCCATGAGGTCATTACTGTTGGCTGAGCACATTTAATTATAAACCTCAAAGAAACAGGATTTTGAACATGGAAAATGAATTCTAGTTATACTGTTTGGCCAGAAGGAAGGAGGATTTCAAAGACTTACTGGAATTGGCCCTACCTACCCTAGCATTTTCTCTATCTCCAAACGTGTCTCAGAAGTCAGATACAAAAAAGAAAAAAAAAAAAGTCCTATTCTTTACAGATTGGAAAGGTCTCATGTCATACACTTTCTAGACCATTTCATACAAGTGCAATTCTGTTTGCTTAGAAGAGAATTACTTTCCCCTGTCTGAACCCCATCTCGATTGATTCTGAACTCCCCAAGTGAAGACAGAACTGATTGCTGTCCTGTTGAAGTAGCTTGGAGGGTCCTCACTGGCAGGAGATGGGTGTTCCTCACTCCACATTTAATCCAATAGCCAAGAGTCTTTACTTATGATTTAGCTTGAAATTGGGTCTTGGAAATTTTGAAGTACATTTTTCATAGAAAAAAATAAAGTGGCTATCAAGTAAATGTGGCCTTCAATTACATATATATATAATCTTCAGTGTCTCTCCAGGATATGAGTATGTCTAAAGTCCACTTACTGGCCATAGAAAAGAATACATAACAACACTACAGCAAACTCCCAGTTATCCCAGGTCTGTTCATTTGTTCCCTTCTAGAGCTCTTTTCAGTGGCTCCTTTACATTTCATTGCCCATTAGCATTCTCAAAGGGTGTGGAGGGATAGAAGGAAGAATAATGGAAATCTAGATATGCCTGTGAGTTAATAACTAAAAGTTACTTTTTTAAAAAATCGTCCTTTTCTAAATGACAGTTATAAATGGAAATCAAAATAAAGTTATGGTTAATCTCTAAATGGTAATAGTTCCCACTGAATCTGGTATAATGTAACAACTGGTACACGAGCTTATTAAATATCTACTTGTTTTCTTTGTTGTTATTTTAGTAAAAATTAACATGTTATACTTAAGATAATCACAAGCATCTCCCAGAATCACAAACTTATGATTATCAGAGAAATGGCAAGTAGCTGGTAGATATTAGATCTAGAAATGTACAAATGGCAGAAAAAGGGAAATAAATTCTAAGGACTATGGCATGTATTCTCGTAGCAGATATATTTTCATCTAGGTTACCTGAATTATATCATAGAAATTATATTTTTATCTTGAAAACATAGGCTTATAGTGATAAATACAACTTCTGTTCACTCCTCTGTGACATACATTATTCTAAATGCTTTATCTCTATAAATGGATTACATTATTCTTGCTAGTTCTTAGATGAGGAAACTGAGACTTAAAAACAAGTAATTAGCCTGAGACCTAACAGGTATAAGAAAGGGCACTGAAGCACAGCCAGGCAATCGAATCTCATGGTGTTCCTGTACAGGTAGAGCTAAGGTGGACTCCAGGTAGATATGCCAACTTCTCCTTATGCACCTTGTACTTATTTCCTCTCTCCATTCTTAGCTGGCCCTTGATTTCATTCATCCACTTTCATTCAGTTCAGATTACCCATGCCAGCAAGTCATGATAACTTGTCCCTGTTCTATACCCTCTTTCTCAAAGTTTCCCTGTCACAAACATGAACCAGCATGCTTGATTTAACATGCTCAGCATTGCTTCTGCTCAAGGGGAGAATACTATTCTGCTGTGCAATACTCAATGATACGGCTGACTGCTAGGGAAGGTGCGTCTAATCTCACCAGATGTTTGTGAAAGATTAACACAATCCAGGTGCAGGGGACAAGAAGGTTTCACTTTAGTGGAGTCTAAGTAAACTAGAAATGATGAATACCTTCCAAATGGTGAACTCAGGTCCTAAGTCCTGTCCCTTTGTTCCTACCACTATTGATATCTTTCCTCTCTTCTGCTCATGTTCCTCTCACTCCTCACTAATGTACCATCATGGATGCTTTTGGTTGTGGGCACAAATCAAGCATGTCAGAATATCTTAAATAATAATGTGATTTATATTATAATAACATTGTAAAAGAGTTCATAATGAGAAAGCTCAGGAGCCCAAGCTTCACTTCTCTACAATTTTTTGTTATATTTCTTTTCTTTTGTGTAAATTTGCTGTAGAAAGTGATGAATTGCATAGGAAAGTTTTATTGACTGGTACAGTGGCACTCTTCTGTGATCCCAGCAAGGCAATCAGGTTTCAAGGCTAGCCCCAGCTATATAGTATGCTAGAGTCCAGATAGATTGCATGAGGCACTGAGACCCTATCTCAAAAGAGGGGGCAAAGATGGGGAAACTGGAGCAAAGGCTCATTGGTTAAGAGCACTTGCTGCTAGTGCAGAAGACTGTGGTTATGTTTCCAATGTCCACATGGGGGATCACAATCTACACTAACTCCAGTTCCATGGGATCCATTACCCTCTTTTAGTTTTATGGGCAATGTATGCACATAATGTATATACATACACCTAGATACAGACAGACAGACAGACAGACAGACAGACAGACAGGTAGATAGATAGATAGATAGATAGATAGATAGATAGATAGATAGATAGATAGATAGATAGATAGATAGATAATCAGTCTATTGAGACAGAGTTTCATTGCATGGCTCTGGCTTTCCTGAAATTCATTATGTGTATATACTACACTTACCTTCAACTCATAGAGATCCGCCTGCCTCTGCTTCCATCATGTTGTGATCAAAGGCATTGTTACACCAGCTAAATAAATAATTCTTTGAAGCAAAGAAAGAAAATTTTATTCAAGTATAGCAAGTATACTACACATTTATATAACTTATCTATACATTGCCTGTCATATTAACTGCCACTAATTTTTTTTCATTTTCCCAAATAGTTCTTCTCATTTTATAAATCTATACCATTAAATCTAGATTATGAATATGGCAGAAAATATGTGTTCTGTACAAAGAATGATCTGCAATATCTGTACTTACAGTTTTGAATGAGTGAGTTTTGTAAGTAGTAGACAAAAGAAAAAGACAGCAAGTAGCAGATAGATAGGAGCAGCAAATAGATATCAAAACATTGTCAAATAAGGTTACAGCGTCCAGACAGAGAACAAACAAAAATAACTATTAAATCAGAGACTTACAATCATCCAACCAAATGCAAGTCAGGAAGTGGAGGGAGTCAAGTAAGCTCCCTGCTGAACTTTGTCTCCCTGGGTGAGTTTATCCTGTGGGATGAGCAGTAGTAACTCTTACTGGGAATCTTTACCTTCTAGCTATTCGAAGGATACAGTGTTTTTAATGTCCTTATGGATGCTAGCTATTTGGTGTGCTTAGCTTGGCTGTGAAGCCTGACATGGCCTTTATTATTCCTTTTCTGATGTTCTGGAATTCAGTTGCTGAAAGTCCTTGAGATGCACATCAGGCTATCTGTGTAAGATCTCCCTGATTTATTTATTTATTTATTTTATTACTATGAACAAAGAAGTCACACTTTCTATCCTGTATATCCTTACTCAAGGACCTTTCCCCTTCCCAACACATCAGGTCATTCTCTCTGATTTTTTAATGTGTTTGTAACTATGATTTTCCTCCCAGGATTACTTTTATTTTATCTCACAGGTTCTGAAATACTGTGTTTTCATTTTCATTTGATTCCAGGATTTTCAAGTTTTCCCCAGGATTTAAAGATTCCTTTGAGATCCCATTAAACATCAATGAATTGTTCAACGTCTTTAAGTTCTTCTATTTTCTGTTGTCTCATTTGCAGTTAATTTCTATATTTCCTGTTGTGATTATATAAAATGTACAAGTTTTTGGTTGTTTTTAGTTTGATTGTTTAGAACACTTGCTTTATGGCCTGAAATGCATGAAAACTGGAAAAATTGAAAGTATTGTATGGTCTGTTTTGGTGAAGGTTCTAAAAGTTGCTAAGAAAAACAAGTATTCTGCAGCTTTTGACAGACTGTTCTGTAGATGTTCTATAGTTACCTCTTGATATATAGGGTGGTTTAACCTATATCTCTTTCATGGCTTTTTAAATTAATTTTTTAATAATTTAATCTGTAAGTACTACAGTTACATGATTTCCCAATGTCCTTCAATTTCACCTCCAATATCCTCATTTCCTCTCAAATTCATGACCATCTTTATTATTGGGGGGGTGTGGGGGGTAAATACAGCCTGATGAGTTCATCTAGTGTTACTCATATGAATATAGTTTTAGTGCTGACCACTGGGATTAGATAACCTAGATAACCTATTAAGGGCTCTTCTCTATGGAGAAGATTTATTATCTCTCTTTGTTGATATTTTAAATCTGGATTACCTATTAGTCAGAATACAATATCAGTGTCGTCCATTACTATTTTGTTGAACTTGACCAGTGACTTTATGCTCAGGGGTATTTGCTTTGTAAAATTGGTTAGCCTAATGTTCAGAGTATATATGATTTAAATTTTTATATCTTGTAGATTGTTCCATTCTGTGATGTTGCCTCAGTTATCATGAAATGCTACAGTTTGTGTTTATCTTTAGAAGATATTTTTCCTTCAAGAATAGCTTTTCTAAATACAACAATCTGGGTTAGCAGTTATTATTTTTTTTCTTTTCTGTGCTTGATACAGAATTCTATGCCCTCTAGGATTTTGGAATTTCTATTGAGGGCTCAGAGGTTAAAAATACTGATTGCTCTTCCAGAAGTCTTGAGTTCAATTCTCAGCAACCATATGGTAGCTCACAACCATGTATAATGAAATCTGGTGCCCTCTTCTGGCTTGCAAGGATATATGAAAAGAGAAAATATTTATTATGTAAACAGAGAAGATTGTATACATAATAAATAAATAAATCTTCAAATAAGCAAAGCAAAAAAAAATTTCTGTTGAGATGTCGACTATGAATGTGATGGCTTTACATATTTGACTAGATATTTCTCTGGTGCCTTTCCGTAATCTTTGCTGTGTACTTGGTGCTTTAATATAATATAAATACAACATGATGGGAGAATTTTCTTTTCTTCTTTCATTTTTTTGATGTTCTAAATATCTCCTAAGATCAGTACAACAATTTCTTTCCCAAGGTTTGAGGAAATTTCCTAAATATTGTTAAAAATGTTTTTATGCCTTTAGCTTACACTTCACTGTCCATGCTTGATAGATAAGTTTTGACTTTTTGTGGTGTCCAAGAACATTGAATGTTCTATTCATGTTTTGTTTCTTTAGTGTTGTATGACTTTCTAGTTTATCTACCTCATTTTCAGACCACAGTATTCTGTATCCTGCTCCATCTATTAAGGAGGCTTTCTACTGAATCGTTAAGCTTGTTGAGATACTTGTTTCAAAAGTTTTTATTTATTTTTTCAGTGTCCCTAGCTCTTTATTAAATCCCTCTTTTACATCCTGCATCATCTTTCTTATTTTACTCAAATGTTTATTTATATTGTCTTTGAATTAATTTAAAAGTTTATTCAAACCCCTTTTGTTAAAGCATTATTATAATCATACTTTTTAATTTGGGGAAAATTTTAGCTACTTTATTCTTAATGGACTCCATTACAGTAGCACTGTTAATTTTTGAAGTTGTATTGCCTTGACTTTTTATTGCTTGTGTTCCTGTTAGGACTAAATCCCTGTTTGGATTTGTTTTGTTAATATAATGTCTTTTAATGATCTATGAGGCTGACATCCAGGGCTGACTTCCAAAAGCAAGTCCCCAAAGGCTCAGAGAAAGCAGTCTATTTAAACTGTTGCTGAATCAACAGTCAAGTGTCAGATGTCTGCCAGACTTCGTTCCTTTGGAAGCTTCCCCTTCCTGTATAACAGGATCCTCTGCTGGCCACTCTAACCTTTACAGCTACTTTCATGCTCCAAGATTCAACAGTTTATACTGTATACTCTACGTGGTTGATGGTTTTGGGTTTTTTCCCCCTATAAAGGCAAAGCAAATAACATCATTGAAAACTCTATTGGTGGCTTTATTTTCATGCTATCAAAACCCACACATCCTTCAACTCTTTGCTGGAGGGATGAGGCAGTAGATGGAGCTTCAGAGTTCCTCAGTCTACGTGACAGGTAAATTCAGGGCAGATATGTGTGTGAGCCAGAGATTATATTATTTGTAGATCTAAGATTTCAGATTTTACAGCTTTCTTCAATGGTGGATATAGATCTTTTTCATTGAGGGTGGTGTTACAACCCACTGTACACTTCACAGTTTTGAATCCTTTCATCTAAGCTTATTGCAATATCAATGTCTAGTCTTTGCACTCTCTATGACTGCTGGCAATGGCCCTCTCCCACCTTGGGACTATGTTGTAACCTTTCACGTGATTCTGTATATTGATGTGCTCCTTCGTCAGGCTAGAAGCAAAATGGCCAAAGAAGTTTCAAGCAGTTTGCAGACTTTTTAAAAACAAGAAAAAAAGCCCCCCTATGTCTGCATGTTTTCTAAAATAGTGGTTCTCAACCTTCTCAATGCTGAGACCCTTAATACAATTCCAAGTGTTGTGATTATTTTTGCCAAAATTATTTTTTGTTGCTACTCTATAACTGTAATTTTGTTACTATTGTGAAGTATAATGTAAATATTTTTGGAGATAGGGGTTTGTCAAAGGAGTAGAGACCCATGGGATCTAAAAAGTGCTATAACCTATTCATCATATCTTATTTTGTAAAATTATTCCTATTCTGGGGACCATTATTGTCATCCATGAGTCAGTAACTTGATTTGAGACCAGACTTTTCTAAGATATATGGTCAAGTAGAAGGGGATATATATGAGAAAGTGGGGTCATGATAATGATGGGGAAATCCACAGAGACAGCAGACCTGAGCTACACAGACTCTGGATTGACAGCTGAGGAATGTGCATGGCACTGACCTAGGTCCTCTGAATGTGGGTGATGGCTATGTGACTTGGGCAGTTTGTGTGGCCTCTGGCAGTGGAACCAGGATTTATCCCTAGTGCATAAACTGGCCTTTTGGAGCCCATTCTCTATGGAGGGACACCTTACTCAGCCTTAATGCAGAGGGGAGGTGCTTGGTTCTACCACGGCTTGACATGTGGGAGGCCTTACCCTCTTTGAGGAGTGGCTAGGAGTTGAAGTGGGGTGGAGGGAGGGAGGAAAGACAAAGAGGAGGAGAGGGAGGGAGAACTGTAGTTGGTATGTAAAAGAAAATAATTAAGTAATATAAAAAGGCAATATATAGTAACTTCTGATATAGTCAAGAAAATATTTGTACCTTCAGGTGAGGTAAATGACACTGATCATATTTTATCCTAAGTATTCTGCCCACATATATTTTGTTCACCTAAATATCTAGTCTTAATTAAGTTTTAGAAATGCCATACATGTATACGATCTGTTATGGTTACATTAACCTCCCATTACACAATCTAATCCCCTTTCTTCTCCCTCTGAAAAGTTTCTTTTTTCTACTTAACGCTTTTGTTTCTTTTGGGATTTTTTTTGAACCACTGAGTATATATATTTTAAGGTTGCATAGTGTGGATAATAATTTGGTTGAGATTGGAGCACTCATTGATGGCTAAAACTAAAGAAAATGCCTGCCTTTTTCCTGGCAGTCATTAACTGCCAGTAATTCCTCAAGAAGGGGTGAGGACTGATTAGTGGTCCTCTGGCCTATGATAGAATGTCAAAGCACCCAGTCATGTACAGAACCTATATGAATATGCTTAGGTGCTCTGGGAGGTATTTCACAGCATTGCTTTCCTCTTAGATTCACCTGCCTCTTAGATTCTTTCCAATCCCTTCTCTGCAACATTCCCTAGGCCTTAGAGAAGATGATATTAATGTCCCATTTATATCTGAGCACTTCTCAATCATGTGTTCTCAGAACATTGACCATCTGTAAGTCTCTGCATTTACCTTCACCAACTGAGAGAGAGAGAAAGAGAGTGAGAGAGAGAATCTCTACCCAAAGTTAACAGCTCTGCTCTAAGGTTATTAAACATAAATATTTAAAAGATTTTACAACTCATGGTCTGTTGAAACAGCAGTATATGACCTCCACAACCATAGAGTTTTGACTTGGCTCATAATAGTAGGCATGTATTCTTTCTCAAGATATGGACCTCAATTTTAATCAGAAAGCAATTAGTTACCACCACTTCCCACTCTGCCACTGGTAGTACTACCACAAAAAAGTTATGACACTAATAAGAATGCCATGCTTGGCAAGTTGGTCTTATAGTACACAGGGCCCATACTTGGGTAAAACTGCTGGCAAATTTTATCATCCTACATAGCAACCTCCAGCCCTGGAAAGACTAGCCATCAGGGCGGGAGCTTCCACATTAGCTTCTCTGTCCTCTACCCAAAGCGTCTGGTGTTTTCAGCAACAGAATCTTACCATCTAATCCTGAAAGGCAGTTAAACACAATCAATGGCAATTGTTTGGAGAGGTTCCAGGACATTTCTAGGCAACAACTCTTAAAGAAGTGTTCATAACTTGACACTGAGTTTTCGTTTAAAAACAAAAATTTCTGGAAGCAGCGTTTTCTACCCATATAGTGTACTTTTATCCTAAGCTCTTTTTTTTTTTTTATAGTCCATCAAGTATTTCTTTATTTCTGTTTGGTCTTTTTAAACCACTGGCTTTTGGTCTCCATTCTAGGAAGGCTGTCTAGTGTACTTCTTAAAGCCCCCAGCTCTGTGTGTGTACAGTATCCGGGTAGCAGGTCATCGTGGGAGCCATCCTTGGGGTTCAGCCTAAGTTGTGGTGATGGTCACTCTTTGGAGGAATTCAGCTTTTTGACTGACAAGCTTATTTGCATTTACATTTGCATAAGATGAAACACAGTGTAGCCTGTATTTAGAGAGACCATCTTAGCCCATGGTCTGGGACAGGCAATGTCAGGTGAGGAGGTCTTGGGAGAATCTTTCTTCCTCAGCACTGTAATGGTAGTTTCTTGGTTGGCGTATCTAGTAGGAGATTTCCTCACATACACTCTTTGTTCCTGTTATCCCTCTGCCCCATCCCACCTTGGCCCCATTCTCCTGAGCCATCTTTATTTAAAGTTTTCACACCCATCATTCTCCACCCTCTACTTTCATAGACCTTGTCTTTTACTATCTTCTCCTCTTAATGCTTCCCCCATCCCTTAACTCCTTTCTTGCTTCCAGAACTCTGCAAACACTTCCTTCAGCTTAAATGCAGAAATCTAAACCTCTGAAACTAGGACCCAGATATGAGAGTGAATACAGTATTTGTATTTCTGGGCCTGAATTACCCCCATTTGCTGTCTTCTCCAATTCCATCAATTCCTTTACAAACTTCACAATTTCACCTTTTTAAATACCTGAGTAAAATACCACCATGGGTATGGACCATATTTCTACTGTCTGTTCACCAGTTGACAGGTATATAGATTAATCGCAATGCCTAACTGTCATGAATAGTGCAGCAGTGAATATGAGCATACAGACTTCTCTGTGAAGGTGAAGGTTCCCTTGGTTTTGCTTTAGTTTTAATACAAACGCCACATTTAGAACAGGGTGTCCCCTCTGTTATCCTCGGTTAAAGACTTTCTATGAGATCACAAACACAAACTGTCCTAACTCTTTGAATTTCAAAAGGACAAAGAATGGAAAAACATAAGTTATAGGCTAGCATTAGTGCAAGCTTATAATCTGTGTCCTGGAGACGGGGAAGCAGGAAACTTTCCAGCTAGAGGCTGGCATGAGGTACATAGCAAGGCCCTATCTCAAACACCAAAAAGAAATTAAATAAATTAGGAAGAAATTCAACTGTGTATCCTTCCTCATACATAGCCACTGTGTGTTTGCTATCTCCATCACTGCCAGAAAATGGACTCAGTTGCCTTCTTCTTCACCTACGAGCAACCCTGTGGTAGCTCATTTCTCAAGCTACTTCCTTTAGCAATTCTTCCTTTTGCCATTTGTAATAATGATTAGATTTATTGTACCTGAAGGGATAGCAGGAGGATCAAAGGTGAATCTTAGTGGTGTGCACTCACCTAACATATACACGGGGCTCTACAATGAAAAACCAGAACACAGCAGTACAAATACCCAATGCAAAATGGCAAAACCCTTGAATCCTTTTGAAAGGACCTTACTCTTTCTCTCTTGTTTAATCTCTATGGGTCCAAGACTCACCAATTGACTAAAAGCCTTGTCTGTATTTCCGTCAATCAGTATTTCAAATAGTGATTTGAAAATCCCTGAGAACACTGATGAAAGGAAGCATTTTTGACACAATAATTTTGACAATTACTATCCTCTGAACCTGTACTCACCTGTACACCTAGGGGGATATTTTCTTCCAGAGAGTACAAATCACAGTCTCATCATTTCACCTTTGACTACCTCATGTCTGTGAACTTCAACCTCTCTGCTTTTTACATTAGTTTTCCAACATCAACTTCTTTGCTTATGTTTTTCTCAGACTCTCCCACTGACATTTTTTGGTGTTTCCACAAAATGCCAACTACTGCACTGCAGGTAACATTTTCTGTGACTTTCCATAATGATGACTCAATTTCATGCTGACCTTGATTATAATATTCTAAAGTAGTTGGTGTTGCTTGGCACTATCTGAAATTAATTACTGATAGCTCTGCATTGGAATAACAGATAATTTTTGATGTTTTAAAATATGTCTTAGTAAGTAGGCCTGGCAGGCCTGGAACTCACTTCTTAGACCAGGCTATCCTAGAACTCATAGAAATATGTAATTAATAACATGCACCATCACACCCATCTCTGAAATAATTATTTTTAAGGGAGCCTTCTACTAGGTCTTTTTTTTTGTATTTATCAAAAAAACAGTAAAAAGAATTTAAAAATGCGGAAGAATTAACAATAACTATACAGCGGATAATAATCATAAGCATGGCTTATCAAGGGTGGAAATGCAAATAAGATTGCTACACATATATTTTCTTTGTGTTCAGCTTTCCCTCTGAATTTTTTTTTTCCATCCCTGTATATCCTTATTCAAGGTATCTTCCCCCTCCCACCACATCTGGTCATTTTTCTTCTCTGCAACTCCCCATCCCCTCCCTTGGCAGGGAGCAGACAGTCCTATGGTCCCACTGGCCCAATATTGCTTGGATCAGTCTTCACTCCCGGTTAAATCCAGTTTCGTCCACCCTCCCTCAAGGGTGAGTCAGGTGTTCCTATAGATGGATTGGGGTTTGAAGGGTCAGTCCAGGGTGTTTCTGATCCCAAGCTGTTCAGTGGTTGTGGTTTGCTGCTTGGGCATGTTTGGCTTTTTTTCTTGTTTGTTTGTTTAGAGACCACTAGTGAGTGAGTACATCCCCTGCTTATCTCTCTGAGTTTGTGATACTTCGCTCAGGAGGATATTCTCCAAATCCATCCATTTGCCTGAGAATTTTAGGATATCATTTTTTCTTACTGCTGAGTAGTATTCCATTGTGTAGATGTACCACAGTTTGTTAATCCATTCTTCAGTTGAGGGACATCTAGGTTGTTTCCAGGTTCTTGCTATTACAAATAATGCTGCTATGAACATAGTTGAGCTAATAC
>PVIH01014953.1:0-51517 GCA_004025045.1 Sigmodon hispidus
GAGGATTCGTGTGTGTGTGTGGGGGGGGGGGTTTACACGCTCCCTCGGAGGAGTCTACCTCGCCTTCTTCCTGGGAAGGGCTTAGATGGTTTTTAACTGCATTCTTTAAACTCCCCCTGCATACAAGGCTGAGGCTTCCACAGGAAGGAGACTCAGGCCAGAACAGACCTTTGATTACCTTCCTACTGCATACCCCTTCTGTTTCCCACTGCTTTGGGACTGAGGGTGTTGCAAGGCCACTCCACTTGGAGATGGGGAAGGGCTGCGTTTCCTTTTTTGGGAGGAAGGAAATCACAGGAGTCCTAAAGGACCTGTGAAGTGATTTTCTTGGATCTGATCTTAAATGGGTCTTTTGGGGCAAGTTAGGGATTTCTGGGGTATCTGAAGTTATCCCTAGGAAATCCTTGAGTGGATGTGAGAAAATTGCCTCAGTTGAGCCATATGCAGAGGAGGTGGGTTTTCTTTTTTGGTGTTTGTGTGGTGGTGTCCCTCTCTCCCCTCTCCCCCTAGGACAGAGTTTTTCTGTGTAACAGCCCTGGCTGTCCTGAACCAGGTTGGTCTCAAACTCAAAGATCCACCTGCCTCTACCACACAAGCCAGTGAGTGCTGAGGTTAAAGGCATGCAGCACCTCTCCCAGCTAAAAGTTGGGATTTCATCTGGGGTCGAGATGCAAGTGATGTCAGCCACAAACTTTTGATCTGGGAGTGAGACCTCTGAGAGCCTCTGGAGGCAGGGCCTGGTGTGTATTGGGAGGGTGACTGTGAGGATGATGATGATGGCTTCTGACAGATTGAGAGTGGGCTCTGTCAGTGATTCTTAATGTGTGAGGAGTCTTAACTGTTAGGAGCCACACCACACGCAGGAGCGAGCAAAGGGCAATTTTGCTGGTTTCTTGGTTGCTCCTGACTCCAGCCAGCAGAATCGGAGACACATTCTTCTGAGAGCATTGGCCAAGCTATATTTTGGAGAAACTGATGCCTACATACCCTTCAGTCACTGGCTCACTGTGCATTTTACTGTTGAAATTCTAGTTCAAAGGCCACTGCCAGTCTCTCAGTGGACCCTCCTGATCAGAGGCGCTAAAGTCAGATTAGCCCAGCACAGAGGAAGACCCAGGTCTTAATGTGGTAGCTGGTTTCAGCCCCAGGCCCCCTTCCAGGGTTCTATAAGTGCCCACCCAAATGTGCAAGCCTCTTTTTTTGTTGTCTAAAAAACCTCTTTTTCTGGAGTCCACATTGTCCCACGCCTCTAAAAAGCATGTCTGTGTGGATATGAACTCACTTGTTTGCTCTATTTCCAGTCTCTGTCTACTTTAGATAGCTTTTCCTGACAGCTTGTCCAGGGGAAATAGACTAAAGGACACATGGACTTCTATTTTTTAATTTAAAAAAAAAATTTAAATGCTCCTCAGCAACTTTTTTTTTTTAAACAATTTTTCTTAACTGCTCAAGAGACAATGCAAGCCTTTTGTGCTCTTTCAAGACCTGCTTCCTAAAATGCTCTTTGGCTCAGGCCTTGGTTCTTAATGTACATTTGGCTGGTTTGGGGAAGTGGATTTTGCTTTCCTCATAACAGCCCTACCATCTTCTCTCTGTGGAATATTTGCATCCTCATGAAAGTGTCAAGTCAACTTCTGGACACATAAGGAAGAGTGTGTGTTGGAGTGGGTACCACTCCCAATGCACTGACTTTTCTGTGCTGTCTTTGTTCTGCCATGCTCTTGAATGCTGTTACTTTATGATCTGATCACAGTGATTGCTGAGGACTTGAGAAACATGCAGTTTCAACCCAGGTTGCTTACTTTTTCATTAGATAGTAGTTTGTCCACTTCCTACTGATATGCTGGACCATGGTACATACCTATAATCCCGGCATCAGGAGTTCAAGGCTAGTTTGAGCTATGTGGTTAGACTTTCATTCAAACAATAAATTGTAAATAAACAGAATGACACTGGTACCTCTTGCCCTTTTTAAAGAGAAAGTGGAAATCGGTTTTCCTCTAACAGTTACTAAACCTACACTCATCTTTGGGGAAAGCAGAGAACTTGTAGGTCTTTTTAAGAAAGAGCTGTATTGATCAGAGTTCTCTAAAGGAACAGAATGGATAGAATGAATATATGTATCAAAAGGAGATTTATTAGACTGGTTTATGGCATGTGGACTAGGTAATCCAACAGTGACTGTCTCCTGCTAGGGAGGCAGATAATCTGGTTCAACCCACAGGCTGGATGTCTCAGTAGTTCTAATATGTCTGGTTCAACCCACAGGCTGGATGTCTCAGTAGTTCTAATATGGCATCTATGGCCTGGAGGATTCCTGGAGAAGTGAATGCGTTTGGTCTATATTGAATCCCAAAGAAGTTTTTTTTGATATTGATGGAGTGCCACGGTTTACAGAATCTATGGACTTGGCCTGTGAGAGTGAGGACGAGCAGTCAAAAAGCAAGCTTCCTTTTGCCAGAAGATGCCACTAGATTAGGGTGCTTCAAATGATCTAAGAAAACCCCTTAGGAGTACCCAGCCACTTTGGTTTTAGTTGATTTTAGGTATAGTAGTCAACTTGACAACCAAGGAAGGGTGCATGTGGGCTTGTTCATTAGTGAAGCTACAAAATAATGGCTCAGGGAAACAGAGACATCTAAGATCAGGGCCTGTCACACTTGAACTCTTATTCAGCTTGGTTTCATGGGTCAGACATCCCGATTTCCAGAAAGCCAATTCACTTTACAACACTGTTGATCTTACTCCACTGGAGGCCATGGATGCTAAGGCCCAGCTCTGTGACCTTTTCCTCTGTGATTCTGAACCGATCTCTTAACTTCTTTGAGCCTCCCTTATTTTATGTCAGAGGGTGTGAATTCACATACACCTGCTTGTTGAATTCAGTAATGCAGAAGACAGGCATTTGAGATGCTTAGCTCACCCATCTATTTCATTGCTGCCTTGACTCCACTGCTTTTCCTTTCTCTACACCCTGTGACTAAGAGGTCCCCAAATTCTTACACTCTTCCTTTATTGCTACTTCTTTTTGACATGCTACTCTTTTTGCCATCTTAAAAATGTTCTGGAGCCTGAGGGTCTGCATTCGAACCCGGGTCCTTCCACTCCCATCCTCCCCACGAGCGCCCCCTCCTCCCCCCAAGCCTGGCAGGAGGCCCTCTAAGTGAGCAGCATACTCCATGACCCACCTAGAGAGGCCTTCCTGTGCTGGCTTATATATGCAAATAGGCCTGACTTGTCCTGGCTTGTTTGTAGTGATTTGTAGAGGCATTTATATGCAAATACTATCAACTTGCTGAGTTAATTATCATGTGCCCTCCCCCAGCCCCTCTCTTGCTAGGCCTCCCAGCCTGACTGGCCTGATCTTTTTCAGCCTTGAACTCTTCCCTTCCAGTACCAGCTGGCCTGGTCACAGCTTTTTCACTGCAGTGTTGTCTGTCATGGAAACCATGTGGTCGGATGTGGCAAACTGGGTTCGAATGATGGCCCAATTCTAGCTTTCTATGACAGGCAGTAGCCTGTTGCCTGAAGAAGAGCCCACTCACATGGTGCTGAATTTTCATCCATTTTACCAGCTACTCTGAAATACAGGTGCTTGGTTCTTTCGGGCTTTGGTACTTAGTCTTTAGTGAAGATGATAGCTTTTGTGATTATTTCTATTTCCCCATATTTAAACAACTATAATTTATTAATTAAGAGTCCTGGTGAGAGAGTCTATTTCAAAAGGATGTCCCCTCTTGTTCCCAACCCTAGAAAATAGGAATGGACCTCAGGCCAAGTTTCCTATTGATATTTACGGGTGGGTAATTCCTGGTAGGGGGCACTTATGGTGAACATTTTGGTCTTGGCTCTGTTTGCATATAAATACCTAAGCATGTGTAGCATCCTTAACTCAAGTGGCTTCTTTCTGGCCACTTGATGCCAGCAGGCTCTTTCTCCCCTGCTGACATGACAGTCAGGCTTGTCTCTAGGAGTGGCCTGGAGAGATAGGTAGACCTTCCCCTAGTAGAGAACTACACAATAGTCTTTGTCTAGGATGAAGGGTGGCAGGTGTCTGGCCTCTCCTGCCTTGTACTATATCACGGCTGCATTGTCTAAATGGTAGCATGCTAGCTAGCTGCCCCAGAGTTCGTGATTTGACCCATCTGATAATCAGATGGTTCTGTGGGCTTAATTCCATGGTAGTCTTTTTAGCATCTGAAAATCAGTATTTTTTTCCTTTTAGGGGATGGTGGTGAGCTAGGATTTGAGGAGATAACATTCTTGTCTGTGGCAGGCTACTCAGTGGATAGAGAATACAAGCCCCATGGGTGCAGACACATTCACCCAGTCTCTGGACAAGCAGGTGGAACTAAGTTAACGTACACATTTTATTGCAGCCTGTCACATCAGCAAGGACATTCTCTTCTCCATACTTCTTGGGACTTGCTGCATTTCCAGTCTGAGTTGACAGCATAGTGAACATCTCTGTTGACGCTGGTCCTTTTCAGCCTAAAGTCAGGTCATTTTCTACAGCCTTAACGTAGAGTCAGAGTCTCCTCCTCTGATCCCCCTCCCCTCCCCTCTTCCCTCTTCTCCTCTGTGTGGTGGGGCCTTGGCTGCACTGATGCATAGTCCTCCCAGAGAGCACCCTGGCCAGTCCTGGAAGAAGGGTAAACACACTGAGGGCTCTTCTGACACTGCAGACTAATGGTTTGGGCTAATTTTGTGTACAAGGTCCCTTTTGTTAGTCAAGGGGGTGAAAGTCCACAGCTGTGTCTGGAAATTGGGGAAGGGCCTACTGGGATGGCCTGGTTTTGGAAAGTCTAAATGCAATGCTAATGGCTGAGATCTAAGCTGGTGATGTATGTGCCTTTGACTGGGCCTCCAGATAAGGTGAAGAGTATTTTAAAAGTTACTTTAGTGCAACCTCCCAGATAACTGTATGCCTGGGGCCAGGCACAATTTATGGCCAGCTGGTAGTCATGGCTATGTGCTGGCCTTTATCTTTTGAGTTCAGGCTCTGTAGCTTAACTGGTAATGCTCTGTTTATCTTTTTTTTTTTTGGGGGGGGGAGGGTGTACAGATGGGGTTTTGTTGGTAGAGTTGTTCATACTTCTAGTGCTGGGGGTTCCTGATGATCTGCACTAGGGTGCTGCATTATAGGGTTTCTAGGGGCCTGGGGTGCAGGCCCCTCATCTTATGCAGTGTCAGGGCCTGGGGGAGGGGTACAGAGGCCAGAATATAGCCCCAGCCCAGGTTCCTTCCACCCTTGTCTTGCCTCTAGACTTTCTGCAATGCTGCTGTAGGCTGGACTAGCACACCCAGCGTGCTTTCCCAGTAACAGCCCGCTTGTGGGTAAAGGGACCCTAAGCTTTTTTGGACAACAGTTGAGCCAGGCAATCTGATGCTACCCAGAGAGATCATCCTAGGAAAAAATACCTTTCTGCTATAACTAGGAAAGATTCAGAACTGAATAGTCAGAAGACCACTAGTGGCTTATTTGTTTTTGAGACAGGGTAACTCCAGCTGACTTGGAACTCAAGACTGGTTCCTGGCTGGTCTTGAACTCACATGATGAGGTTTTGTTTACCCTTGACCCCTGCCGAGTCCTGAGATTAAAGGCATATGCTACCATGCTTGGCCTACTTTGCCTTTAATAATCAGGTAGTGACATGTGTCATTTAACTCTTGTGTTAAAAAAATTATTTTAAACTCTGTGACAGAGTCTCTCTCTCTCTCTCTCTCTCTCTCTCTCTCTCTCTCTCTCTCTCTCTCTCTCTGTCTCTCTCTGTCTCTTTCTGTATGTGTGTGTGGTGTATGGATCTACCTGGAGCTGGAGCAGTCGTAAGTTATGAACATATGGGTGCTGGGGACTTGGGTCCTCTACAAGAGCAGTATGCACTCTTAACTACTGAGCCATCTCCCTGACTTTCTTGCTTTTTTTTTTTTTTTTTTTTTGTGTGTGTGTGTGTGTGTGTGTGTGTGTGTGTTTAAGAAGTTATAATGTTGGGTGTTTTAGTCAGGGCTGTAAGGATAAATGAAACTTTTCCTCTAAACTTTGGAATTAATCTACAGAAATAATGTCATTATAGGAAGAACAAATTTAAGCAGGAAGTTTGTGGGTGTCTCCTTGAGGACAGAAGATGGAATAAATTCCATCCTCAGACCCCTCACTTTACCTATTGGATAATCCACTGACATCTGCTTTAAAAAAAAAAAAAAAAACTTTTTTTTTTTCTTTCATTTTTAAATCCTCAAAGACAAAGGGACCTAGAGGCTCAGACCTGTCCTGCCACATTCCTGAGTAATTTGGTTTTGATTAACCCAAGGAGAGAAGGGTTTCTCCTAGCGACCGACCGACTCTGGGACGGAGGGGATCAAAGCACTAGCAGGGCCAGTGCCCCAATGCAAGGTTTCCCCCTCCCTCCCGCCCTCTGCTGGCCCCTGCCCCCCCCAGCTCTATGCTGGCCCCTGTTCTCACCCCCTCTTCCTCCCACCCCTTTAGAGCCCTGAGCCTTAGCAACTTGGAATTTCTTACTCTCCTAGACGTGGAAGTGTCTCACAGCTTTGGGTGGACCAACCGGGGAGAACCCCATCTTCCTAGCCCCCCCCCTACCAAAGTTGCAGAGCACATTCCTGTGCTAATCCTGCTGCCGGATTGCAAATGGTTGTAATTGTGTGTGCCCCAGGATGGGCCCAACTGCGGCTTTTCTTCTTTGAGGAGGTGGCTAAAAAGTTCATTTACATAGAGAAATGAGACTGGCCTTTGTGATTCCTTGTGATAGACTAGGCTCTGCCTAATAGGAAAGGGGCCTCCTCTGTGCCTTCTTCTGGGAAGGAGGGAGGGTGTGTGCATGTCTGCGTCTGGGGGGGGGTGGTGGCACATTTCTCATTTTTCTGTATCCTACGGATATTTTATGGAGAGGAAAGTTCAGACAGGATATTCTGCTCTTGATAGTATGAAATCAGGGTAGAATCCAAGACTGGCCTCATTGTGGGTAACCATCTCATTAAACCTACATTGAACAACTCTCCAGTATGTTTTAGAACCTTGCCATAGGGCTTCAAAACCAGTGGCTAACATCTTGGAGGAAGGTAATGGCACCATCTTAAGCTGGTCTGACCCCACTTGTTTTTAAAATTAATTTATGTAATACTTGAAATTTGGTGATGGGATTTTTGGGGTCCCATGACATGTCCTAGGCCAGTTAGAAGTGGGTGCTTGAGAGTCTACATTGTAGCTTCAGGATGATGCTTTAGGCAAACGAGGAGTATAACTTCTCTAAATTATACTGGAGAATAGTTTCTGCTGCCCTAATCTGAAGGGGAAAGGCAGACAGAACAAGATGATCCAATGGAAACACACAATACTATATAGTTTTTAAAAAATATTTATTTATTTATTTATTTATTTATTTATTTATCTATTTATTTATTATGTATACAGTATACAGAAGAGGGTACCAGATGTCATCATTAATGGTTGTCAGCCACCATATGGTTGCTGGGAATTGAACTCAGGACCACTGGAAGAACAGTCAGTGCTCTTAACCTCTGGGCCATCTCTCCAGACCCCAATACTATACAGTTTTAAATGATGTTTGATAAAGTTTCCAACTAGCCATGTTCAAAAGTACAAAAGAATTAGCTTTACTATGGCATTCTATTTAGTATAGTATATTAAAAACATGGCTATTTAAACATGGAATCAGTATTTAAAAATTATGAATGAAGCCTCAAAACCTTCTGTTTTCTACTTAAGGCACAGTTCCCATCAGCAGAATTTTAAGGCCTCAGTGGCTGCCTGCTGTGGGATTGGGTGGTCTGCAGTAAAAAAACTAATCCTGGTTCCATGGAGGTTTTAGTAGGTGGAGCTGAGTTACCCTTGGACCCCTCCTGAGATTCAAGAGGATGGGCTGAGTCTGCACACAGCTCCTCAGACACCTGGTTGGGATCCCTAGGAGGGTCAAATATGACACTGGTGTTGGTTTCATAAGTCACCCTCTGATGCAAGAATTGGGGTATTCACGAGACTTTAACATCCTGTCCCAAGGTGGAGTACCACAGTGGCCTCAGGGACAGTTTCCTGCATTCCATCTAGAGAAAGGAGGGGCTAGGGTGACAAGGACACATCAGAATCCAACAGGGTGTCTTACTCCAGGATCCTAAACTTGGAAAGTCGAGTCAGGAAGATTGCCGTAAGTTCATGGTCAATTTGTATAGTTACACAACTGAGTTCCAGACCAATCTGGGCTACAGAGTGAGACCTCATTTTAAAAAGGAAGGAGTGCATGGGATAGCAGAAACAGTCTTTGATGTGTGTGTGTGTGTGTGTGTGTGTGTGTGTACTGGGGATTTAACCTGAGCCCACAGGCATGCCAAGCAATTTTTAAATCCTTTGGATTGTAGATAGAATTTGTTTTCTTTTTTAGATGGGGTCTCATTGTGTAGCCTTGGTCTGGAACTCACTATAGACAAGGCTGGCCTTGAAGCCCCAGGCTCCTACATCTGGCTCCTACCTCCTCATTGTTGGGATTACCTGCAAGCAGTGCTGACTTCTCCTTTTAATACATTTTAATTTGATGTGTCTGGGTGTTTTGTCTGCATGTATGTTTGTTTGCATTGGTTTGCATGCTTGGTGCTTGCAGAAGCTGGAAAAGGGTGTAAAATTGGTACTGGTGTGACAGCTCTTGTGAGTTGCCATGTTGGTACTAGGACTTGAACCCAGGTCCTCTGCAAGAGCAGCAAATGCTCTTAGCCCCTAAGCCCCACATTACAGCTCCTTTAAAGGCAAAGCAGTGAGAGCTGTCTGTCAGAAAGAACTGCTGTGAGGAGCATGTGTCTGAGGAGCATGCTTCCCCCAGAGTGGAGTTAGCTGCTTCTGTGTTCACACTGCTGACATTCCCTCCTCCCCATTCCTTAGTGCTGGTGAGAAGAACAGTTGTGCTTAGGTCCCAGGTCAGTCATTCACTTACCTCATAGCCCATCCAGGGAAGCCCTGTTGGAGGCTAGTGGGATTGGTGCCCTTGGTAAACCAAGAAGTGGGTGTGGGTTGGGGTTTTGAAGCAGGGAGGTATCTAATTCCTTTACCTGGCTGGCCTCCTGGGCAGGCAGAAAACAAAACAAATCCCAAACTGTGAGGTAAGAAGGGGCCTGTTGCTGGCTTCTGCTAGGGATAGCCTCAAGGCTGTCTGACCCTGGGTGAAAAGTTCAAATCTGCATTTAAAAGGAGTGTCGGGACCCCACCCCTTCTGCCTGTCAAGTTGAAACTGTTTTCTAGGATGTGATATGGCTTTGTGCTGTGGCATCAAATTGTTTTAGTTTTCTTGGCCAAGCCCTGATGATGCTGTGGATGATGCTCCCTTTGGTAAGGAAGGTGTCTGAGATAGTTTTGGAGCAGCAATGCTCTGAGGATTACAGGTGCCTGAAAGGAAGGTAAATTTCTCCCTAGGCAGACCCTAAAGTTCGCAGCAAGGTCCTTCCAGGCCATTATGGGCTTTGTGGGACCCTGGGAGGTGGGGAGGGGTGGCATCTGATGCCCACAGCCCCCTCTCCATGGAGGTGATCATGTTCATCGTTGGCGGATTTGCTTTGCCTAATCCTTTGATGATGTAGAATCCACCATTGAATGAGGGGGCATCTGGGCTTTTTTAGGAAGCATCCATGACCCCACTGGACAAAATTAATATGGGACCAGGGAGAAGCTAGAGTGAGGTAGGAAGAGAAGCCGTGCTGCATTGGGGCTCTGAAGAATTGACTGACCACGTTCTGAGTAGAGGGGCCTACACCGCTCTGATTTGTTTACATGGGCATTAGGTGAATGTAAACAGTTCAGCCTCTCCCATTTTACATCCCTAAAGGATCTGAGTGTGAATACAAATGGGTATTAGGCCCCTGTGGTTTCAGTGACTTCCCTTCAGTCCCTTCTTGGTGCTAACTGGGTCTTTGACCTGCCCTAGGAGGAGGAAGAGAAAGTCATTTGCAAGCCTGGAGACCCTGGGTAGCCTTTCTCTGTGCTTTGTTGAGATCCCACTGGCTCAGCTGAGGAAGTTGACTGTTGAATTTTTTTTTTTTTTTTTTTTTTTTTTTTTTTTTTTTTTTTTTTTTTTTTTTTTTTTTTTTTTTTTTTTGGTGGAAGATGAGTTTTCTAGATCCCCGGACTTTGTTAGGTACACTTGTAAAGCTGGGAACTGGATTAAGGTGACCCTTTAGTGCTGGCCAAATGGTAGCACACACACTTTCCTTCTTATCCAGTCTGTCTTTTTTGGAAAAGGATTTGAACTCAGAAGCCTTCAAAGCAGATTATGGTGTCTGCAAGATTCATGCTTTCCAGAAGGGGTATCTATTGGGTTTGTTTAACACATCTTAGCAATGCACAGAGTATTGAGGACCGTGTGGGACCACCCACTGGCCCAGAAGCTTCTGGAATGTGCCTTCTGTTAGCATGCCTGCATCTTTCTGAAACCTGCACACCTTGCCTCCTGCTGAACTTCACACCCTATCTGCAGTTCCTGGAAGGAATTCCCTTCCTTGACACCACTGGGCCGTTCTGACCCATGGAGGAAGGTACAGGTCATTCCCGTCCCTGTATGGTCGGGTTCTGGTTCATGTGTTCAAGGCCTGGGCAGTTCTGTTCCTTGTAGTGGCTCTGAGTTCAGTCACGCCATCACAGGGGCATTTTAATTAGCAGTGCCTTAGTCATTAGTGAGTTACTGTTTTTGTCTGGAAACACTTAAGTACTGTTTACTCGATGTCTCAACGAGATGCAAAACAGCAATTAAGCAGAAATTTGTTGTATGAGGCAGGGACCAAAATGGACCGTTGCAAGCCTGTTGTGGTTCCTTCAAACCAAGGACAATCGCTTTCCCCTTTGGCCTCCTGATTATTGGAAGGCTCCAGAATCTGTTTCCTCCTGACCTGCCACCTAGAGTTATTGGGCAGAAATGCTTGGTAACCTCCAGGTTTCTCTGCTGTGGACATTTAGGCTTGAAGTGTTAATGTTTACATTTCTTCCCCGTGACATTTTTTGCTTAGTGACCTGGGATATTTCGAAACCTTTTCAAATGAAGATTAACTGTTTCTGATAACTTTTCCATGCCCCGTGTGATGATTTATAGAACCCAAGTCTATTTCCGTCATGCTTCTTGAGACCACATGTCACTGCTAGTCTCACAGAGCCTTTGTGACCCTTTGGTATCGTGGGATAGTAGGATACATATCTTATTTACTTTTTTTTTTTTTTTTTGGAAAAATAGACTACGGAGAATTTAAGAGGATTTCTGGCCGAGGTAGTGCTGGAGAGGCAGTTGAAAGCAAGACTAACAAAATAAAACAAAACCCATGTTGAGCAGGAGGGGCATTTCTGTTAGGCCAGTGGCACCAAACCCAGAGGAAACAGTCTGCTGCTAAACCAACAAGAAAGGACACACGTAAGGCCTCCTCCCCCTCCGGAGGGTTATGGGAAATGGAATTCTGTGAAGAAGAAGCTGGGGATCCTGCAAGAGTGACTAGCTAACTGTGGATGTTTTGCGTTGCCGTCCGTCCTATGAAGTTCTGCACCGGGACTCTGGCTTCCCACCGCCCTCCGTCCTCTCTCTTCCTGCTCCCTCCTCCTTTCTCTCTTCCTTTCAAACAATATCTTCTGACTTCCAGATTTCTGATAAATTGATAAGAGGCATCGAGTGAGTCAATAGAGCTGTAGACACTTTGCCAATATAACCCCGGCTCTATTGATCGGCCAGTAAATTAAAGTCTTACTTAGAGGCTGCCAATATTTCTAATCTCCTGCCTCACCAATTACATCCTCCCAGCTACCTGGAAGAAGGACTTGGGCCTTTGAACGTTTATGGTGGTCTTTTAAGGGGGCTATTTCCTTTCTGTGGGGTCCTGGAAAGCACTTGCTTTGTCTGTCTGCAGGAGTCAGGGTAGAGGAAAGTGAATCTGTTTATACTCTTATAAGGTCCCTTGGTCAAAATTGTTGGGAAACAGATTCCATCATGGTGGGCAATACATTTTATGGACCAAGTCTGGCTGTTACTACTCTTGCATGGTGATACCAAGGGTTACCCTGAGCATATTTTATGGCCACTTTCTACTTAAAAATTGCATAAAAATCATTTTAATTTTATTCTTAACTCTGGGAGAGCAAAAAAGTTTGTATTAAAAGCTAGATTGTTAGTGTTTGTTATTAAAAAGCCCCAATAAGCCAGAGAGTATGTGGAAGAGGACAAGAAAGTCACTAGGAATGGAGACTAGATGTGAGCTTATACAGGCACCTACCCCCACCCCCAGTGGGTGGCATGGTTGCTTTGCATCCTCAGCAGTGGAGCAGAAGAATGAAGGGTTTTTTTTGGTTTGGTTTGGTTTGGTTTTTTGTACCCATTGTAGATTTTGCTGCAGTCTTCTCTGCTTTCTCTCTGAAGTGAAGTACTAAGAGCTGCCAAGATTGTCCACTCAGGGATAGTGGGGCTCATACACTTCCCTGCTGGGATTCCCACTTCCGGGCAATGGCTGTGTGAGCAAATCGTTCCTCTGATAAGCTCTTTTCAAGTCCTGTTTATGTGGTTGGCTTTGGGAAGAAATCTCCAGATAAATACTGTGCTCTCTCTAATACACTGGAGCAAAGGGGTGAGGGGAGAAAAATCAATGGCAGGGATAATTCCTTCTCTTGTCCAGCACATATGTCTGTGTTTCTACTTCAGGTGTTACACACAAAAATTTTTTTTGATGGAAAATTTAATCTTTGGAGGCTTGTCTCAGGTATTCTGAGCAGGAAGTGTCAGGAGGTGTCTGTGGGCTTTTAAATAAAGACCAGCTTGGACTCTAACTTGATGTCCAAGAGGAAGAGTCTAGTCTTTTTCGTTTTGGCTTGACTTTCTTTCCTTCCCTATCTATCCCTCAAGATCAAGAAGTTGAAGGAGACTATGTGTCAGATGGGAAAGCTTGCTCGAGAGGGGAGGGGTTCTTCATCTGAATGAACTAGGGAGCTGTATGGGTGGTACAGGGCCAGGTGATGGGAGGCTTCCCCTTCCAACCTGATGCCTTGCAGTTCATCTGGAGAAGGTAGGGGGAACAATGGAGAAGTCCAGGCATCCAAGATGGCAGCATGCTGAGGCCATGAAGGAAGCATGCTTCTTTTGTCACCAGAGCAGGGCCTGAAGAGTCTGTCTTCCCAACACATTCTTTTGGCTCCTCAGGCTGAGTGAGTGAAGATGTTAAGACAAGGAGAAACCCCAGGAGGTTAGGATTGACTTTCCCCTTTGTTTGGACTGCATTGTATTGGAGGAGGGGTTTAAATCTTGTTCACACCTGTTGGGGCTGAAAGCTGGCTTTGAGAACAGTTTGTAACAAGACTTCTGTTGTTGTTGCCCCAAAACTTTCCAGCTCACAACAGAGGAACTTTATTGTAGCAACTTGTTAATGTTCAATTAGGCAAATTCTGAGTGCCCCAGGGGCAGTGGAAGGGTGTGCTAGCTTTCTCTGGGAGGCCTACTGCCCTTATTCCCAGGGATGGGATGGGACAGGCAAAGCCTTCTCCCCAGGCTCCTGCTGTGGGGGATGGGGAACCGTAGCTGGGATCGTGGAGGCCAGTTAAGATTGGTAAAGGAGAAGTAGCCATCTTCCAAGGCTGGAAGTGGGTCATGTGTTATAATATACCTGTTTGTTGGCACTGCTGGTGCTTCTCAGCCTTGGGTGTGGCATAGGTTATGCCTGATGCACTGTTTGCCTGTGGCTTGGAAGGCTGTGAGGACATCTAACCTGGTGTGTGGCAGCCATGGTCGCCCCAGGCTGTGGAACCCTGTTGTCTTAAGGAACCTGAGCCTGACTGGCCACATCTCAGTATATTACCTGCCTTTTTCCCAGTTGGTTCTTGAGTGACTGACTGTCCTGTATTTTGAGGGGGCAGTGCTCTCCACCTCCTCCTGGCCTGAGGTCCTGAGCTCACTGACAGACAAAGCTAGGAAGTTCTGTGCTCTGAGAAGTTCTGATGGGAGGTGCTTGCTTGTGAATGCCAACACCAATGTGGTTGCCTGACAGCTGTCTTTTCATGCTAGGAGGAATGTAAAAAAAAAAAAAAAAGGGTGGTGGAGGAGGTTGGGGACTTGCAACTTTGTTAGAGAGTCTCAGGGTCCTGGTCCCTTCTTATCAGGCCCACTGCCAACATACCTTTGCAGAAGGAAGTGATAGTAGGTGTTTCTATCTCCTGTCTCTGGGAAGCCTTGGTGCTGGCAAGCCCTGGCAATAAAATATTGCCCCCATGGCAGCCATGCTCCACAGTGTTGAGGGATGAGGAGGAGGAGGCAGCAGCAGTGTATTAAACACTAGTTGAGCGCAGGAGGGGTACTATATCACAGGAGAGAGATAAGCAAAGTTCCCTGATAGTGGATCAATAAAGGTTAGTGACATCATATCTCAAAGTGAGGGGACCTGCTTTCCGCACAGCCATTTATCAGATCCCAGCCTGGAAGGGCATTAACCCCTTTCTAGCTGTGTGCTTGCTGAACACAGACTTATGTTCCTTGTTTAGGGGTGGGGGCTAGGGAGCGTATCACTTTCCACTAATACTGTGTTTAGGGGTCTTCACTTGCTGGTTATGCAAATGCCTTCTGCAGTTAACACATTAGACCAGCTGCCACTGGCTGGGGCATGTATAGAGTGTTTATGGAAAATTTCTTTACTTTGAAAATTGTGTAGAAATTCCCATAAAAAGTGTTTTTACTGGAGTTTTAGCACTGTGCTTGCCTGTTATGAGATGTGCGGCTGTATCGCTGTCTGGTATGTGAGACCTGCATTTTTATGCTTAAAATCAAATAGCTTAAATTTTTTTCCCCTCAAGATTTTAGTTAAAAAGTTTTGATACAGGTTAACACCTAGCACCCCTCCTACCATTTTCTTTCCTGCAAGCAAGTAGTTTTGAGCGGAACAGAAAGTTAAAATTGTATAAGCCTGTGAATGGTCATTGTTTTTCCTTGTAGACGGGTAGTGTCAGTATTTCAAAGTGTTGGTGGCCCAGAGTTGGCAAACTGTCGCTGTTAAGACAGATCTACCCCAGTTCCTGTTTTCTTACTGCCTTTGGATGAAGAATTTGGTTTTTTTTTTTTTCATTTTTAAGTGATTTGTGTGTATGTGCACTCATAGAAAAGAATACATGAAAGTCTGGAGAACCCCTTTGTGCCTATCAGTGCTTCTTGACTGTGTGCGTGGCCATTTCTGTGTCTGGGGCTGCTTCCATGCTGCAGCGCAGCAGAGCTGAGACTTGGGAGACGATCCAGCCCACAAGGTCTGAGATAGGTGCCTGGCTTCTAGGGAAAAACCTTGCTGTGCCACGGTCTGCTTATTGTCAGATCTACTGCTGATGTGCTTTGTGACCTTGAGCAAGTCACTCTCTGTCTGACCATTTGTTCATTAGTGTTTGCTTATTTACATATTTACTTGAGGTAGAATCTCTCTACGTAGACCTGCTTGGCTTGGAACTCACTTTGTAGACCAAGCTGGCCTCAGATACACAGAATGCACAAAAATCTACCTGTCTTTTACTCCTGTATGTATGTATGTATGTATGCATGCATGCATGTATGTGTATGTTTGTATGCGTGTATGCATGCATGCATGTATTTGTTTGGTATAGAGTCTCCCTATATAGCCTTGGCTGGCATGTAACTCTCTGTGAAGACCAGGCTAGCCTTGAACTCACAGGACTCATAGAAATCTACCTAATGTATTCTATGTATTTGTTGATTTGAGACAGTCTCTGTATCCTAGACTGATTTCAAATGGTTGCCATTCCTGCCTCAGCTTCCTGAATGCTAGGATTTCTGGCTTTTGCCATCACACCCAGCCTTAGCTATTCATTCACCTTCAGTTTCATTGATCTCCTTAATAAAATTTTACCTCCTGCCTCTTTGAGGCTATTTCAGAAGTCATGAAAAATGGCTTTGAAAAACAGGATGCATTTGCCAGGTGTACCTCATGTTAAATTAACACACTCTACTTGTACAGTGAGTTCGGGGACATGAAGATGTTCCTTATGGAAATGACATGTCCTGGTGCAAGAGCATGCAGCTCCTGGAGATCTCACAATTGACCTGAGTGGGTGAAATTTGAGTTTCTTTGTCTTCCTGAAAACTTGGAGGCATATGTTTCCCTAGAGCAGACATCTCTTGCAGGGGAGCATCAATTTTCCTCTGTGACTGCTTGAGATTTTTATCCTTAAGGAGTTGACTCACTTTTTTTTCCTTCCCACTGATGATTTATAGATGGGGAGAACAGGCCTTTTCCTGTAGGTCTCCGATTGTTTATCTCTTTGGTTGGACCCTGACAATTCGTTGGCTGGGATGTTCCCTTTGGCTGGGGTGTTTGGGGGCCAGCTGCCAGTTTCACAAGCTGGGGGCAGTTGGGGGAAGGGTGAGGCCAGAGATTTCCAGCCCAAAGCTAATGGGAGGATGTCCAAGTGGGAAGTGTATTTTCATTGAGGAAGTGTAGGTATTAGAGGAGGCTGGATTACTGTGTGATTGTGCTGTCAATACTGCCGTATTGAGTCCGTGAGAGCCTGCACAATACAGGGAAACACTTAACTCCCTACTGCTGCTTATTGAGAAGCCAATAGCAATTTACTTGCTGACACTTGACATCAAATCCATTCCCAGAGGTGAAGCTCCTGCAAACCACCATGGTGTTCCCTTCTTGCCTGAGCCCCTCTCTTCCTTGGGGTCCACCCGTGTGTACATGTGTATATGCATTCCTCTGTGTGTGTGTCCTATACCCTCCTGCCCTGGGCTGCTGGTCAGGGAGGACACGGGGTGGCCTGGCCATGGGGAAGATGTTTCTGTTTCATGTTCACAGCTGACATTCTCTTCTCAGTGTTCTCCTTATAGTGTTCTTTCAACAAGTGCTGAATGACCCTCTGTTGGGTTGTCCCTGGGGAGTGTGTTTTCTGCATGTGGGAACTTTCTCCTCTCCATAAAACACTTGGTTCCTTAAAATGGATATATGAGGAAGTCATATGTGGGAGCAGCTGAGGGGGACCGCCTTTCCAGGAGATGAGTGGTCAAGGTCACAAGGGTGGGGCATATGTGTTTGTGTGTTCAGGACACAGGGCTTGTGTGACCCAAGCAAGCCGGGACTGGGCAGAGCTGCACTCTCCTATAACTGCCCATCAGATGGCTCTGCAGAGTGGCTGTCTAGAGGAGTAGTGGTTTTTACGTGACCAAGTGGTTGAGATGCTTTCAGACCCTGGATTCTTTGACTCATCAGCTCAGGAGTTAGCAGACCCCATTTCTGGAAAGGAGACGGACTGAAGCACCCTGGTTTAGGGGGTAACCAGTTGGAAGCTGGCACAGGCCCCTCTTGTGTTGGTTTTGGCTTCGTGTTCTTTATACATTGAGACTATTCTCCTAGGTCTTCTGGTGTATCTCTGCCTGGCTGGGTTTGCACACAGCAGTTGGAGAAGGGTGAAGGAAGAAGAGGCTTCAGTTGTCAGATTTGGAAGGCCTTTAGCCCAGTCATCATGGCTGGTGCCTGTGGGGGTAAGGAAGACTTGGTCTGTGAGGTGTAGGGGCTCTACAGAGACCACCACTCATTATCCTCAGTCGAGAGACTGATTATCCTCTTTCCTTCATGGGCTCTCTTTTCTGAGGCTGCATTCACTTACATCACTTCCTTTGCCAAAAACTCTTATTTTCTTTCTCGCAAGAAAGGCACAGCCACGTGGAAATGAGATCATGACCCATTTTCTCCGGTGACCCAGGATATAGACCAAACCTGTTCATTAGTGTCATACTAGGGCCAGATGCACCAGGGCTGTGCATCACTTAATTATGGTACTGTATACACTCTGCTCGTGGGCCATCTTTCTTGGAGGAAATGAGAGCTCTGGGGGATGTAGTTTGACTCAGTTTATAGATGAGTCAGCAGGAACATCGCAGTATGACTCAGCATACTCTTGCTTTTCTGCCACTATGTGTTGTAGATGGGGCCAGAAAAGTCTATGCCCAACATTGTGGTATGTGGTATCATAGTATCCTTTTTTGGTTACTCTGTGGCTCGAGAGTTGACATGAGTGGTAGCAAAATGACATGAAGTCTACCTGGTTTGTAACTATCTAAGTTCCAATTTCAGCAAGATTCCCAGTGCTCATGTTAACCTTTATTTAAAACAGTGGGGCCATCTTGACACTACCTTAAGGCTCCTCCTGCCTCCCATTTCTTCCCTTCTTCCTTTTCTTTTTAAAGATTTATGTATTTTTTTTATGTGTACATGTGTTTTGCCAGTGTGTATATCTGTGCACTACATGAGTGCTTGGTGCCTGAAGAACAAGATTAGGACATCAGAGCCACTGAACTACAGACTAGGGTGATTGTGAGCTGCCAGGTGGGTGTTAGGAACTGAACCTCGGCCCTCTCTCTGCAAGATGAGCCAGGGCTCTTAAACACTGAACAGCTCTTCAGTCCCCGACTCCTGTTTCTGAGACCTCCCAGCCTCTGCCCTGCAGGCCACTGGGGGAAGTTAGGATACTGTTAGAACTGCCTGTTAGGGGCACAGAGGAGGGAGGCTGCCCCTCTTCCCAAGGGAGGTTGTTAATGACCACAGTCATTCTTGGCTGGTGGTACTGTACTGGTGCAGTGGATGGCTAAGAAGGTCCTGGTTTCTGACAAATTCAAAGATGTGGCAGTCTTGGCATTGTCTGGGACCAGCTTATAGGTCTCAGATCACAAACACAGCCTCATGCATGTTCCAGAATTGAGTATGACTGCCTCACATTTGTTTAGTCTAAAAAGCACTCTCCAGGGCCTGGAGTTGTTGCCTTGCCACTGTGGCTTACAGCTTTCTGTGTCAGCAAAGTGTGAGGAACCCTTTTTCCCTCTCATTCCTGCTTTGTAGGTCTCCTGCAGGCTCAGGAGACTTGTGTCTACATCAGCATACCCTGGGCCTAAGGTACATTCTCCTCCATCTTTTTTCTGTCTTTAGACAGGCAGACATTGTGAACTGTGGCTTGTAGGCAGAACCTGACTTGTACGTATATTTTATTCAACATGTACCAAGTTTTTAAGATTATCTTACTTAATGTCAAAGTCAAATCCCTCCCCCCCCTTTTTGAAAATAAAACAGATTTGTCTCTCTCTTTTTTTTTTTTATATTCAGGGCAAAAGTTGGCTAGAACAGAACAGTAATTGCCTCTTTTGTGGCAATAATAGTAATAATAATAATAATGAAAATTTGGGCAAGGAAGGTTTCTGTTATATAGCTCAGCTAGTATTGAACGTGCCACTTGCCTCAGTTTCTTGAGTGCTAGGAGTACAGGTGTGAACTACCATACTTTACCAACACATTAAAGTCTCCAGGGTACACTTCCTTCTTTATATCTTACCTGCCTGACTCTTGACCTTTGTGGTAGGGACTGTAGTTGGGTCAAAAACATAAATCCTGTTTATCTTACTCACACATTTCATCCTTTTCAATGTACAGCTAGTTAAGCAAAATCTGCTATTCTGATGGGTTTTAGAGTTTGTGGAGGGGGCATGACTTGCAGATTGTATGGGTGGTGAAGTGTTGAGGAGAGGCCTTCTGGAAAGGTGGCATTTGAGAGATTGGTAGGTGGAAGTGATGTAGAGCATTCTAGACAGCTGGGAGTCTTCTTCTGGAAGCTCAAGGCAGAGCTGCCTGGTGAGGTGAAGCATGCCTGGTGAGGTGGAGCATGCCTGGTGTGCAGAGGAGCAGCCAAGAAAAAAGCTGAGTGATTTTTGAGAGCTGAAGGCGCCTATGATAACTTTGCATGTGCCTTGAGTGGGGTGGACCACATTGGGAATTCATCTTCTAGCAGATGTACTGGGTGATGACTGGAATTGAGGAGGCTCCAGGGAGAGGGTTGCAGGCAGCCAGGGGACAGATGGCTGTGCCAGGCTGGTCATGGCACGTGGGTGAGGTGTGGTGTAGTTATTTGGAAAGGCTGCTTACAACCAGGTGTAGCTTAAGGCAGCAGAAAGCTGTCCTGACCTCGGTCCTGGAAGTGAGGAATCTGAGATCAAGGTGCCAGCACTCCATGTACTCTGTACATCACCAGTGAGGAGGATTCTTGTCCCTTCCTAGTTTCTGGTGGCTCCTGGAAGTGCTTGATATTTATTGCCCTGGAGCTGTGTCACTCTGGTCTCTGTCTCCACCTTCTAAAAGGCTCTTTGCATGCATCTCTGTGATGTCTCCTTTTCATTCTCTTCCTTGTTTTTCTTCATCTCTCCTTCCTCCTCCTCCTTTTGAGACAGGATCTGACTTTGGAGTTCATGCTGCTCTTGTTGTTGTTTTATAAAGTTTATGATTATGTGTATGAATTTACCTGAGTGCATGCCTGTCTGCACTGCTCGTGTATTCAGTATTCACAGAGGCCAGAAGAGGGCGTCAGATTCTCTTGGACTGGAGTTACAAATGGTTGTGAGCTTTCGTGTAGGTGCTGGGAACCAAACCTGCCTCCGCTGCAAAAACTGATTCTTCTGCCTCAGCCTCCTGAAGAAGAGCTGGGGTTACATTTGTGGGCCACTACTTGAGGCTGACCTCTTCCTTCATAAGGTACCAGTCACAGATTTAAGGCCTACCCTAATCCTGTATGAGCATGGTTAATGTATACCCTCAAAGACTAGCTCCAAATATAACCAAATTTTGAGACTGAGGTGGACAAATTTGGGAGTCTTCAGCCTGCCACATATCTCTGTCTTCTGGATATCTTTTGAAAAAAATGTGGGATGAGAGTAGGAAAAATTACTGAGGAGTCTAGCTGGGGCTGGCCCTGGTTCTTTTTCTTTTTCTTTTTCTTTTTTTTTCCAAGACAGGATTTCTGTGTGTAGCTTTGAAATCTGACCTGGAACTTGCTATGTAGATCAGGCTGGCCTTGAACTTACAAAGATCCACCTACTTCTGCCACTCAGTGCTGGAATTAAAGGCATGCACTTTGGCCCTGGTTCTTGACCCTCAAGCCCCATATTCTTGAGTGTGCCATTCTTTCCCGTACCAGGTCTCATTCTGTTTTCTTCTACTGAGCAATTGCATGTTCCTCAGCGTGGCTGTCTAGGCCTCTGAGTTAGCTACTCAAATATTTAACTGTTTAGTTATGAGTAGCAGGGAGAGGTGCCAATGTGTCTGAGGAAGACGGAAAAGTAATCTAAGAGGCTTCATTTTTCAAAGCTCTTGAGCCTGTTCCCTTTCTGCTAATCCTTGCAGTTGTTCTGTCGGGTGTGCAGGGCTGGGTGCCTGGCTCTGCAAGACACTCAGGGAGCTAAGTGTCTTAGGGGATCATCCAGCTTCTGGTTCACATCTGGTTTTAAATAAATGGACAGGGCAGGCACCATTATATGGAGGGAGGGGTGGGATGGAGTTGGATCATAGGGAGACATTCTGCCCTATTGTATTCCATTTTAGTTAAGAATTGAATAGACAGATAAGAGCCAACAACAGCCATACCTGTAGGTCCCTGACCTTACTACCCTTGAGCCAGCAGATCATTGAATGGGAATTGTGAGGAAGACATAGGCCATTGAGGAATTGTTGGAGAGGACTTCCCATTGGAGTCTGACCTGATCAGTCCTACTTGATTGCACTTTTGATCATTTAATTGTTGAGCTAATGTTAACATGCATCTCCCATATACATACATACATACATACATACATATACACATATACACAATCTCTTTTAATACTCTTGTTCTGGTGGGACAGCCAGGTAGCACAGTGATTTGCCCTAATGGTCCTGCATTTTTCATTTCTGGCTATTTCAGAAGTTGGGCCGAGCCACCTCTTGACTCTTAAAATTTTCTGCTCCATATGGGGGATAACTTTCCTCCTCAATTCAAGGTGGAGCTCTTCTATTTTGAAATTTCTTGTAAGTACTCGGGATCATCTCTTTATTCTTGGATAGAATGAAAGGCACATTGGCCTATTTATGGTGTCCTTGGGCAATCCTCTGTTTGATGTGGTTTGAAATTTGGTTTTGATTGCTCAGGGAAGTGCTCTTTTGGTGGAACATTTCTGTATGTGGTTCATTACACGGATGAAACAAAATATTTAAAGCTAGCATCCTGGTGACTGGTATAGGGGACACTTGGTACCTGTAGTTCTTGTGACAGTGGCCTTCCTGCATTCTTTTCCCTCTTCCTCTAGGAATGTGAAGGATTCATGTATGAATTCAAAGGACTGAGTGGATTTTGTCTTTCAGCAATGATAAGGAATGATGATAGCTCCCATGGGATATCTTTAGTCTCTTTGAGAGGTCAGAGGGCTCAGTGCTAGGCCCACATGGAGTTGGAGCATACATTTTTAAAAATCATGTTTATGTTCTGCTAGGAATGTCAGACAGCTCTTTTTTTTTTTTTTTTTTTTAAACCAATGAATTGACTAAATAAACTATCCCCATTGTAGCTAGATAAGGAAATGCTCTTGACAAAGCCATGGAAAAAGGGGATGTGGATCAGTAAGCCTGAGTGCTTTACAGAAGGACCAGGGAGGGAGACCAGAGAAATCTCTCTAGGAACTCTTCAGGTTTTACATGAAGTTGCTTCCTGTGTGCAGTGATGACTCACTGCCTTCAGGAGCCATCATCTTCATGCCCTTCACAACAGGAAGACCTGTGAAAGAGGAGAGTGGAGTGGATCGGGGGCCTCCAGGAGCCTGGACAGTCTGTCCAGGCACAGTGCTGTTTCCTGGAGGTCCACAGGGTATGGGAAGTCCAAGTAGCATCTCCAGTGCCTGTCATCTTATAGGGATGGGAAGTGTGTGAGTGTGTGTGTGTGTGTGTGTGTGTGTGTGTGTGTGTGTGTGAGAGAGAGAGAGAGAGAGAGAGAGAGAGAGAGAGAGAGAGATGGCCTTTGAATTTAAGTTAGTGTCCACAGGGACACAGATACATATGCACATGTGTATATACATGCAGACATGATCGTGTTTGGAAGGTTTACAGGTCCCTCTGGGGCTCAGTGGCCCAAGGACCATTTTTCTGAGTATATGACTTGGAGGCAAGACACATGTTGCTGGCTGTTAGCAATTTCGGCATGAGACCACTATTTTGTTTTATTTTCTGAGATTGGGTCTTCTTACTCAGTAGCCCCTAATGTTTTAGAATTTGCTCTGTAGACCAGGGTGACATCACACAGAGATCCTCCTGTCTTTGCCTCCTGAGTGCTGGGAGGGATCTTGGATGTCATCACCTTCTTGCATTACCATAATAGTGCTTTCTTTTCTCTCTCTTTTTTGAAAAGAATTTTTAAATGAGTAGTTTGCATCCATGTATTCAAGTATATACACTTGCGTGTACCCAGTGCCCTCTAAAGTCAGAAGACAAAGTCACTTTTCTGGGAATTGGAGTAGTAGGTGGCTGTGAAACACCATGTAGATGCTGGGTAATGACCCTGCAAGAACACTCAGAGGCCTAAACTACTGAGCCATCTTTCTAGCCCATTCTCTCTCCCCACTTCTTCCTCCTCTCTTCCCTCCCATCTCTTCTTAAGGTCCCAGGCTGGCCCTGAACTCACTGTCTAGCTAAGGATGTCTTGAGTCCTTCTGCCTCTGCCTCTGATATTTCCGGTGTGTACCAGCATGCACAGGTTACTCAGGCCTGGGGAAGGAAGCCAGGGCTTCCTGTTTGCTAGACAAACACTCCACCAACTGAACTGTATGCATCCCCCACTCCCTCTAGGGATAGAGACCCAGTGACTTTAACCCAAACTTTGACTTGAGGCAGAATGAGCTGAGGGTTATTTATTCTTGTATCCAACAACAGCCCCAAGGACCCCTGGAAAGATCCATGGAAGGAAACTATAAGACTGGTAACAGAGTATGTGAGGTATGTGTTCTCAGAGCTAGGTCAAAATCTCTGTATCTGACCAATTTTGTACCATTACTAGGGTACAAGCAAAGCTAGAGAGTGAATTCTTTTTTTTGGTTTTTTGAGACAGGGTTTCTCTGTGTAGCCATGGATGTCCTGGAACTTGCTCTGTAGACCAGGCTGGCCTCAAACTCAAAGAGGTCTGCCTGCCTCTGCCTCCCAAGTACTGGGACTGAAGTCGTGTGCCACCATTGCCTGACTGAGGGAGTTCTTTTTGACCCTGATAAGAAGAAAACTAGCCTCTGAAAGAGAACAATAAGATACAGCCTTGGCAGGTGAGCACTAAGGAGGTTGTTCAACAGCCCATTCCGATAATTAGACCTGATGGAGGCCCTCTTTAGTCTTTAGTGGAGGGAGTTAGGGTTAGAGACCTAGGTTAGAGACTCCCAGCCCAGCATGGGTGGATTGAGTGCTGAAAGGTCAACTGAGCCATTCAGTGTCTAGTATTAGGTCAGTTCCTTTAGTGCTTGCCTAGCGTGCATGGAGCCCTGGGTTTCATTCCCATCACTTAAATAAGCTGGGCATAGTGGAGCCCTCCTTAACCCCAGCATTTAGGAGGTAGAGCCAAAAGGATCAAAAACTCAAGGTCATCCTCAGTTAATGGAGAGTTTGAGACCAGCCTGCTAAGTGAGGCGCTGTCTTGAGAAACAGGGGAGGGGAAAAAAGCCTAAGTAAACAGATCGCAACTTTTCAGTTAAAATGATCAATTCTTCGGAATGAAGGGATGGCCTTGGAGAGTTGGGGTGGTAATAGGCATGGTTTGTGAACTCCACGAAGGCAAACCACACTCCTGTAGCCTTCTGTTTTCTGCTCATCTTCCCCCATGTCCCCAAAGACAGAGTGTGGAACTCTGCTGTCATTGTTTATTAGAATGTGAAGGTTTAGAAGAGTGTTGTTGGCCTAGTGACTAGCTTGCTGGAGTTGGAGCAGTCAATGTAGGTTGGACTAGGGTTCATGAAAACACAAATTAGGGGAGTAAGAAGGCATCACTTAGCTACACAGCTGGCCAAGATATTGATGGGCAAAGCCCAGGAAAGTGTATTAGAAAACTATGCTGGCAAGGCCTCATTGGCTTGGCTGGGGCCACCATTGGGATGGGGACAGGAATGAACTTGGAGCATTTTCAGATAGTTCTTTGAGCATTTTTTTCTCCTTTGGCCAAGAGAGGATACTCTCTGGGGCATCTTCCAATGCTTGCTTCTCTGAACATAAACACAAACAAGACATCTTCACCCCACAGGTGCCTGTTGCCCAAGAGTACAAGAAACTCAGATCTGCTTTGGGGTACCATGCTAATCGCTTTCCTGGCCACTAGCATCCATGTGTCTTATCAGAGTTGTATTTAAGATGAAGAGTGGCCACCCAACACTGGTTATACACCTGAACTTGGGCGAGGACTGTGGATGTACACCTGAGCTTGGGTGGGAACTACCAGATACATTATTAACACAAGAATGGGAGCATTCTACCTGAGTGCCCTGCTTCTCCCCAAGGCCAGAGAGGCCAGTTTTAGCTCCTACAGAGGTTAAAGATTGGCTGTCAATGGGTGTTCTTTCACAGGATTTGGCTCTGGTATAAGGACTTTATAAAAAGGCCATGAGTTAGTCATTGGGTATCTAAGGAAGATGAGGAGGCTGGGGCTGGTTTATGGGGGGTGCTATCAGACAAAAGAAGGGGTGAAGAGAAACCGTTCATCTTTTCACCTGGACAAAGTAGAAGCCCCGTTAGCTGAAGCATACCTTCTCTTTCCAGGCTATGTATAAGTAGTTAGTCTCTCACAAGCCAGAGGCTGAGCAGGAACCTTTTGTGGAAGGTGGTTAATTTTCGAAAACTGCATCACCTTGCCTAAGGTAGTGCCTCATATAAGTCACTAAGCTTGAACATTTAAATTCTATTGAGCAATTGCACTTATCCCAACCCTGAAAACCATACTGTAATAGATCATAATGTAATGGTTTTTGTCAATTGTTAACCCGGAGCCTGGGAAAGTGTCAACTGGGAAAATTGGGCACATAGGTTTGGAGGTGATTCAAGTAGATAGGTGATCTGGCCTGTGATGGTAAAGAGCTGACTAGGTTAGAAATAGGTCCTGGTGAGGATTCTCTGTACAGTGTGAGAACAGTCTAGGCATGAGAGCCATTAGGCTCTTGCTGTACATCAATATATTTTCTGTCTGTTTGGCCTTTGGTGGGCTGTTCTGCAGTGTTGTACTTCTGTTTGACCCTTGGTGGCTTGTACCTGTGTGGTGTGTACAATCCAGTCCTGGAAAGCTGGTTCCTCTGGAGGTGTTGGGCAATTGGGGCCGGCGGGCAGCCAGCTTCTGATGTGGTTGGCTGCCTGGCTCACACCTCTCAGGTGCTGGAGAGATGGAGAGATCCAATGGCCCCAGGCTACCACTGAGGCGGGCAGGGTGCCACCACCTTCCTGAGCCGCCTCCTCTCTTTGTCTTCAGGAGCCCAGTGGGCACGGGCCTGGCTTTCCAGTTCCTCCGACAGGCTGCCTGGCATCATGGCCAGGCTATAGACCAGCCCACCTGTGAGATGTGTTTATTGGGCAAGGATGGTTGGCCCCAGCATCTACCTGCTTGGGAAGAGAAATTATTCTGATAGATTTTTTTTTTTTCTTCAGTTCAGGGTTTTCTGTTGGATTAAGTAAAGGTGTTTGGTAGTTGTTTCTTTGACTTGCTTTGGATATTTGTAAATTTCAATCCAGTAGGCTATTGTGGGAGTTTTTCCTATCTCATATCCTTGAACTTTATGGTTTTAAGGCTTATAAGTGTAAGTTTCAGTGCTGGAGAAAGAGAAGATTCATTTGGTTCTTAGAAGCTAGAGACAAGTGTGGTCTCCTGAGGTTGTCAGGGACATCTTGGTCATTGTCACAGAAGCCCTATCTCAAGAAGGGTTGGGTTAGATTTTTTTTTTTTTAAGTGATGGCTTAATGAATTACTACAAAATTGCTATCCTAAACAACACATTGTCTTAGAGTTAGAGCTTCAGAAATTCACAACATCATTTTGAGTAGGGTAGAGTGAAGGTGTTAATGAGGCTAGACCATTCTGCTGTTTGGTGAAGCTTGTTCTTCTTACCTTTCTCAGTTCTGGAGTAGCCTACATTCCTTGGCTGGTGATCTTTTCCCCACATTTTTCTCTGCTTCATTCTGTTTTCATGTTTTCTTGGACTCTGCCTTCTCTTTGTCCCCAATTTACGGATGCTTGTGATTACAACAGGCTCGTCTTGATAATCCAAGATAATGTGTCCTATCTCAAGATCGTTAACTCTGTCCCATCTTCAAAGTCTCTTCTGCCATATAAGCCAAGTACACTCACAGATTCCACTTAAGTCAGATGCAGGCATGTTGGTAGGGCATGTTGGTAGGCTGGTTCTCAATCCACAGTAGGGGTCCTTTATAGCTGATGGAGAGGGAAACCTCTATGCATCTGGAGTTGGGTTGCCAAAAGGGTAAAGCTAAGACCAGTGCCACATCAATGTTTCATGTGTTCCACTAAAGAATATTTCTTATAAATAGGAAAGGAGGGTACTTCTCAAGTGGTGTGGTGTGTTTGGCTACACTGTAGTGTGGTGAGGTCCTAAGGGTGGGAGTTGAGAGAGGAAGGGGAGAAGGTGTTTTTATACTGGGTCTTTACAGGAGTCTGGGGGGGGGTGTGGGAGGTGGGTGAGTGGGTGAGGGGGTGGTGAGTCCAGGTAGTGGAGGAGGAAGCAAAGGTTCAGGGGAGATGGAAATGCTGTGTTGGAGGTCACCTTAAGATAGCAGACAGGCAGGTACATAAAATGATCATTTTCTCTCTACCTTCCTTGTAATGGAGGAGACCATCTGAGGTCTGTGAATGGCTGGTCTGTGGCATATTGTCAGAAATGGAACCAGATGACAGGTCTCATTGCTTCACTGACTTTTTGGCAATTTCTAGGGAGTGCAAGGAAACCTGATGCATTTCTGGAGATGTCTGTGGATGCATTTTCTACTAAATAGGATCTTGTAGATGGTGGCTCATCCCTGGGCCAGATTCTAATGGTATTTGTATGAACTTAGTGGAATTGAAATTTTTTTGGATTAGAGATATTAATAATATCATGGAGCAGTTAGTGCCTTAAGTTGTAGGCCAGCAACTCCTTCCATTACCAAGTGCTGGGAACTGAACCCAGGGCCTTACTCAAGGTAGGCAGAAATCCTCCCACTGACCTTCCAGGTCAGACTCTCAGAGGCAGAATTTGGGGCAATAAGTTTTTGAGTTAGAGCACCCTTTCAAAACTGCACATAAAATTTATTCCTAACATTTTTTTTTTTAGACTTAGTTACCAAGGATATGGTTTCAGGTGGAGCTGGAGCAATGGCCGCTACTTCAGAGGAGCTTTGGTGCCCAGCACCCACAGGGGTTGTGCACATTCATCCGTAATTCTATTTCCAATGCTCTCTTCTGAACTCTGGGGCATAAGGCTTGCAGATAGCGCGTGCATACACACACACACACACACACACACACACACTCACTCACACACACAATAAAAACAACAGAAATTTTTTTCAAAGAGGGATTTCAGCCAAATTCCAAGATGAACGTAGGGGGGCGAAGGGTAGTTGTAGCCATAGCATGTGGTCACCATTGAGTTTGGGGCAGAGGGTGAGCTGAGACCAACACTTTCTGGAGATAAATGAGGTGAGAGGTTTCTCCCTACGGTTGGATGTGCCCATTCACACTTCAGTTATTGGAGAACTGAGATGGAGTCCTCTGTCGGGCAGAGATGGCGTCCAAGCATGGTAGAGAAGACTGGGTTCAGCGGCCTGTGCTTTTCAGTGTTCCTGACATCTGACTGCAACATTTAATGTCAATGTATCTTTTTGTCTGGTGAGCTAATAGTGTTCTTCCTGTGAAGATAACTGTTTTGGTAGCTGTGGAGGACGGTTCCTCTTTGGGCCTAGGAGACAGCAGTCAGTTTCTAGGCCTAGAAGGAACTAATCTGGTAGCCCCAGAATGTTTATGAAGACCTCATCTGGCACCAAAAATAGGGAGTTCCCACTAAATTGCATTTAGGAAGGACAAAGGACATCTTAATGTTACATGCACAAACCTCCCCCCATCACAGCATTACCTTTTGGGAAAGATTTAGCTTAAATTTTAAAAAAGAAATCTACCCATGTATTTACAATATCAACATATGTACTGCTAGGCAGAGAGGGGCCTGACCAAGGCTTCTAGGGTGAGTGGACCCAGTGGGCCAGTCTGTCTGGACACTGCTACATGAGGGTGTAGCTTCCAAAGATAGATCCAGCATATTGGGCAGGCTGGAGGTTTCTGGCTGCCAGCTCAGTCCTTTTATGAGGTGTCTAGAGTCAGTTCCCCAGAGAGGAGAAGGCTAAGATGAGGTCACCTGGTCCTGCAGGTCAGCAGGGGAGGTTCTGCCCTGGGGCTGCGTGCCCAGTGCTCCGATAATGCAGCATTTTCGCTTTAAAGCATCTGAAACGTGGATTATACTATTAATTACTGCAGGACAAAACAGGATTAGTGCAGCTGCCCTGCTCTCCCTCTGCACTTTTACACTTCCCCTTTGCTAGGGACCAGCCAAAAGGGCAGTTGGTTTTCCTGTGGTCTGTCTTTTGTCTTAGCCGCATGGGGTGCTGAATTTCTGGGCCTCAAAAGACAGAATGAGAAAGAAAAGGCTTGGGAGGGAGTAGAAGTCGGGGTTTCCTTCCCTAGAGTTGGCTTTTTTTTTGCTGGGTTCTGTGGGTGTCTGCACTGTGGCCTGCCCTCAGTAGGGAGAGTCTCGGAGCTATCAGAGTGCTTTGCTCTGTGTTGGGAGCTGCAGGTCTCCTCAGCCCATGATGCCAGGGAATGTTGTGCTATGCATGGAAGCCCACAGGCTTGATGAGTTTGAGGCTTTCTTGTATAGACAGAACTTGCAAAGGGGAATGTTGGGATGTCTGCCTCACAAGTCTGCTGATGATTTAAATTTGATTCCCAAAAGCCAAGTAAAAGTGGAAGAGAATCACTCCACAGAATTGTTCTCTGACCTCCACATGGCACAGCCTAGTGCAGGTCCACTCCCCCACCATATTTTCTCTTGGGGGGAAAAAGGTGCAAAGGAAAGGCCTTGACTTCTGCTATGCATGTCTCTAACCCAGTATGAGGGTGCAGACTGATGTGACCTGCAATGAGGTAATGCCCTTGTATTTGAGACCTTCTAAATCCCCAGGCTTGACTACTGCTCTCTTATCTTTGCATAAAATGTTATAGATTTTAAGTAATATATGATTACATTTTCTATTTTTCCCATATTCAAGCTAGTGTGCTCATTTTTCATCCATATGGAATAATTTTTTTTTTTTTTAATGGATGAGGCATTGAATAACCACATCTCACTAACAATGCTCCCAAGAGCACACAGCTTGGTGGTGTCTGCAGTTCCGTACAGTGTGATAATTTGTCGTGTGCAGGCGTGTGCATTTCTGTTTACTGGCATCCTTCATTATTGGGTAACATAATATACACAATTTCCCAGTTGCAGAAATTAGAAAGTGGGAAACAGATTACTTCAACATAAATTGAAAAGCTGATTTATGGAGTTCACTTTTCTCCTCTCAACTTGAAATGGCAAAGTCTTTGGGAAGGAGAGGAGTTGATGTAGGAGAATACTTTTTATCACAGGTTAATTTAATTAATTTGGGACTGCCATTCACTGGAACAGTAATTGGACATGTGCAGCCCCAGAGATGCACAGTGGCATTTGGAAGGTAGGAGGGCTAGGTGGGGGTGGGGGAGAATTGTGACTGTGTCTTCTCCGGTTCACCCCAATAGCAGACTGGCTGAAACCCAGTGAACTCATAAGCCCCACCCACAGCATCCTTCAAAGTCGGAAATTAGAGAAATCACGAAATCAGAGAATTTTTTTTCTTTTTTTTTTTAAATCTGTTTTTTCTCATAAGCCGTAGCTGTGACATCATAGGGTTTCATAAGCTTTGCTTAGTGAAACTGATCTCTGACTTTCATCAAAGAAAGTGTGAGCACCGACTGGGCTCATATATGTAGGATATCTGTGATTTTATTTCATCCATTGGGAGACAGATTGCTTATTAATTAATTAGAACAGGCTGGGATGAGTTGAGTGGATAAGGATGCTTGCTTAGCATGCATAAAGCCCTGGGTTTGATTCCTAGCACTGCATAAACTAGGAATGGAAACACCTGTGATCTCAGCACTTGAGCCAGAGAACGAGAAGTTCAAGGTCATCCTCAACTACAAAAGGCTTCTAAGATCAGCCTGGACTATGAGAGTCTTAAAAAAATGGAATTAATATGTTCCTCTGACCATACTTGGCTAGAAGTGTGGAGAGTAAAACTGTTGTTATAGAATCATGAGGAAAATACAATGTCTCACAGATCCAAGATGGAAGGGTCATTGCCAATCTTGTGTTTAGCTTTATGCCTTTCATTATTAAATCGGAGAAAATGAGAATAAATGGACTTAGTGTTCACTTTAGAGTTGAGAAGAATAAGTAAAAAAGATACTTTGAGAAAGAATTTTAAGAAACAATTGAAATTAATGAGTTGGAAAAACAGAAGCATTTGAACTGGTAGATCTAAAAGCTAGTTATTGGGTGGAGGGGGGCAAGAAATAGGCTAAATCATTATAGTGTCTAAAAAAAGAGAAAACCCAAATATGTAAAACTAAAAAATTTGCTATCATGGAAAAAGTATAACATTCAAGTTGTATTTGGAAAGAAGTAATTGTTTTGTAGGACAAAATACAGTAACTTAAAATACAAATGTAAAAATCCCAGTGAGGAAGCTATTTTAGGGAAATGACTCACACATTTAAAAATTTAGACCAAGTGGGGAGAGAGAGAGAGAGAGACAGAGACAGAGAGAAAATGGAGAATAACAAAACAACCAAAAGCCTTCCTAAAAAGGATCTGGGCTACAATAAGTTTAATGGGTGAGGTAAGTTCTTTAAACTTTAGTAAACAAAATAGTTACCTGCTCAGTGAATTTTTTCCAGAGTTAGGGAACCAGGCATGACACCACAGTTAGCTTTAACAAATTATCACAGCTCTGGGAACCAGCATTGTCACAAAGGATGTCCAGAGGTGAGAAGAATACAGGATGTAGTGGATGATCATCAAGTATAGGCCTGGAGAGAATAAGGCAGAAAACAGTGAACTTTATACTCAGATTCTGACTCAAGAAAAAGGAAGGAATGTAGGTGCAAAAATACCAGATAATAGTGCCACACAGATTTTAACATCCTCTAGAAGGAATCATAACTAGAGGGATCATCCCAGGAAGGTAAGATTAGTGTTTAAATGTCTTCTCTTGAAGTGCCATGTAAGTAGAGCAGAGAGAAGCATTAGAAAGGCATTTGTTAACTTTATTCTCACTTCTGGTTTGCTACAAAGGGATTGCACTTGCTCAACAGACTTCTGGTGAAGCAGGAACAGCCAAAATGGGGAGGGAAACCAAGGCAGCTCATTTCTTTTTCCTGTCTTATTGGATTGGCTAGTAAACCAGGGTCAAATGACGCTTAAAAAGAAGCAATGGAAATTATTTGGAGATGTCATTGTCTCCCTAGAACATTCAAATATGAAATTTGATTAAGGGGTTGACTTACAAAGTAAAATTAAAAAGTAAAAAAACAATAAGTTTCCTGTCAACTTGGGGAAACTGGTTAGAAGCCGAGGAGACCACACACTGGAGCAGAGTGAAATGGAAGCAGACTGGACAAGGGCAGCATGTGAGTAAGCGGAAAGAATTAGGTTGATATCCTACACTCTTCAGTGACTACATTAACATTGCCCATGGATTTATCTCCTTTGTACCTCTGAAGAAGAATATAAAGGAAATGCTTCTCCCTTTAGAGATGAGGAGATGTTCGGAGGGTTCAAAGCTTGCCCAGTCCAGTCAACTCACATGTGGATCTAGTGCATACTTAAAACATATCTTCATGCTGTGTGTGCATCAGCCTCAGGTCCTTTACACTATGGCAAGTTCCGCGATGCTCTAGCTGCTTTTTTAGACACTTTAAGCTGTACCTTTTCTTCTTCACACATGTTGCCGCCTTTGCTTGAGTTGGTGGGGTTAATCATGAAGGAGCAGTCCATGTGCATTTGAATATGCACATGAGTGGGACTCTCAGGCCTAGCACTTGTAGAATTTGAACAGGTGATAATTGATGTGCTAGACTTAAGAAAATACCAGAGGGCTGAGGATTGTGAGTTTAAGGTCAGATTGAGATATGTAGGGACTTGGAGGCTAGCTTGGGTTGTATGGTAGTATCTAGGCGGATGGCCAGGTTGGTAAAGCACTCATTTTGCAAACATTTGACTTCATTCCCTGGAACCTGTGTGAAGTCACTAGGCATAGGTGAGACATGCTCATTATTGCTGTGCTGGGCTAGTAGAGACAGGAGAATCCCTAGTGCTCACTTGTCACCAGTCTAGCAGAATGAGCCCCAGGTTCAGTGCGAGAACTACCCCAAAGGAGCTGTATGGTGTTCTTCAGGATGATAGCCAGAGTTGTTCTTCTGGTTGTCTGTGTGCACTGCCCCCCTCCCCTACAAACCAAAAAGTCTGTGTGGTAGGCATTAAGTTGAAGGTATCTACCAAAGCAGGAGAATGTTAATAGCTCATGTAATTGACAAGCTGTCCTCAGTATCTTCAGTACATGAAGAGCTATAAAAATTGGAGGTGGCTGAGGTGAAAAGGTAACCCAGAATCAGTCCAGGCCATTCAAAAAGCCAGATGACCAGCATTTCATTTCTCTAAGTTGTTTGATTTTGGGTGAGGTGGGGCCCTTCTGTGGTTTTATTTACTTGGTTTTATAAGGCACATGTTCTGTTAGGTAGAAAAGTCAGGATCTGCTTTATAGGGCGAAGCTCGGACTGTTTGTCAGAAGCCTTAACTAGAAGGTTTCTTTGAGTGTGTAGCCTGTTCTGCTCCACATTCCTGGTTCCTCTGGTTCTGCTTTTTCTCTTTTGACCTCACTTTGACATGTCATTTAGGAAGAGTTTGTGTCTGTGTCTGTGTGTACGTGTATATGTGTGTGTATTTGATTTTTTTGAGACAGGGTCTTGCTGTGTAACTGTAGCTGGCTTAGAACTCGTTATGTAGAGCAGGCTGGCCTCTTAACTCCCAGCCTGGGTACTATCTTTTGAGTACTGGGATTAAAGGTGTGCTCTACTATGCCATACCTTACTCTTTTGAGATAGGGTTTTTCTGTGTTGTTCTGGCTGCCCTGGAACTCACTTGGTAGACCAGGCTGGCCTCTTTCAGAGACCTGCCTGTCTCCACTTCCCAAGTGCTAGTATTAAAGTCGCTAAAATTTATTTTTCTAAATCATTTTCCCAGGTAGAGTGTCAGCTTCATAAGGGTGACATCAGGACACCTATTCATGTGTGTTTTTGTGCTGACATAAGTTAAACAGGAGGTTGTGTACTGTAGAACTTTAGTTTAATTAAAAATATATATAGAAGAAGCTAAAAGTCATAATCTCTATAAAAACAATTAGTGAGCAGTTATTTCAGGTACTGGAAAGTTGACTACTTAAAAAAATTAATATTCTTTTTGAACTCCAAACAAGTTAATTATCTATTTTATTTTATTTTAATTGTGTGCATGCATGGGTGTGGTGCGCGTGCGCACACACCCACACACCCCCCCCCACATACACACAAGTGCACGCCGTGCCACTCCACAGGTGAGGAGGTCAGAGAGCCGATTATCTTTTCCACTTTTGGGTTCCAGGGATTGAATTCAGGCCGTCAGACCTTTGAAGCAAGTGAGTGCTTTTAGCCAAGGAGTCATCTCGCCTGTCCTCCTCTTGGTGATTTGAGAGGTGGTCTCTTAATCTATAGTGCAGGCTGAACTAGAACTCACTAGTCCAGGCTGGTTATATTCAGCAGCCTTCGCAGTATTGGATGGCAGGCATCAGCCACCTTGCCCAGCTTCACATACAGAGCTTAGAAGTTAAAAGGTTTGCAAGTTAGTGAGAACTTGGAATGAGTTGAGCAGCCCTGGTCTGTGGTTGTGTCTGGAGGCCCGTTGGAGACGGTTCAGTTTTGTGAATTAGTGAGAACGTAAACAGCAAGAACACTGCACGGAACGCCCATAGGCTACTTAGCTTTAATTATTTATGATATTTACTGTAAGCATCTATGGTATGTGTTTGTAAAAATAACGGAAGTTTTAGTGATATGCAAGCCTACCAGCCCTCCTAGAGATCTCTGCTGAGGTTGGTTCTCTAAGTAAAAATGGTTGTGTTGTCCTGGATTTTAAAGTAAAATGTAGTTTCAGCATAAGCTGAATGAGTAGCTCTTCCGATCCCACTCTTGGGGTAACCATTCTGTGTGTGTGAGCATCTGGAGATCAGATATTGGGTAAGGGTGGATGAAGGTTTGGAGTGGCATTTTTGTGGTTGTGGTTGGCATGTTTTGCCTGGAGCCTCCTAGATATCTGAGTGACCATGGGACATAGTGGGTCCAAATTCTGTCTCTGACTTTGGGTGTCAGTTTCTTGACTAGTGAATGGAAGTTACCTTAGCCCATCTTTTCCCTAGCTTTCACATTTTGAAGGAACCTGGTATCTTTTCATTTTCAGGCCTGAGTTTGAGGCGTTCAAGTGTCACCTGTGAGGGTGGGAGGCCTAGTAAGTTTTGTAATTTAATAACTGCATGAAAAAAATGTGAGCAGAAAGCAGCTATCCAGTGTGGTCTGTGTGATAGTCTCATGCTGCCCCTTACCACGAAGTTTTCTTTCTTTTGTAAAATGGTGGTGTTTCTGAGCACCACTCCTAATTCCAGCAGTTGGGTGGCTGAAACAGGAGAATTGCAGTGGTGTGGGCTACAGAGCTAGACCACATGCCTGTGCAATAAAAGAGTGTATCAGTTATTTATTGACACTGCCAATCCCATTCTTTGCGGAAGACAATCACCTCTTGTCGGTACCACCAGTGGCTCAGGAATTGGGCAGGACTTGGGTGGATCCTTCCTTAGGGCTGTGAAGGCTTGACTGGGGAAGGACCCACTCCTGAGCCCACTCAGTTCCTCCAAGGCTTTCAGGCAAAGTCCTCTGTTGACTGTTCAGTGGGGGGTTGGGGAATGGAGAGGCCCCCTGCCCTGTCCAGAGTGGCTTCTGACTGGCACTTGGCTTCTGTGCACTCATTTCAGAAGTGACAGCCTATAGGATCTGCCCTATTCTGTTTGCATTCTGTTGGTGAGGAGAAAGAAGCTGGTGACCATACCTACAGCTCATGCCCAGGGGAGAAAGCATTACCCAGGATGGGAATGCCAGGATGTGGGATTTTGGGGTGGTGTCCTGTAGAAGCTCTTTGCCCCCCGGGGGTTAAGTAAGGCCATAGTTTGTTGAACTATCAAGAGCATCTTAGATAGTCATTGTTGAGTCTTCCTATTTTCACCCTGAATTAAAAAAAAAAAAAAATCCTCCATTGGAGGATTCTAGGCTGTTTAGTAGAGAGAGACTCTGGGACTAGGTCAGAATGTAAAAGAGGGAGTCATCTCAGTATCTGACATCTGTCTTTTCTCCTTCCCCAGTTAGGCCTTCAAGTTGGACAGCTAGAGCCAGTATTCCATGCCCCTGTGTCTGCTGGGTGTGGTACATGCAATGTAATTTGAGAAGGACATGGGTGTTGGTCCTCTGCAGATGCCCAGTGTGTTTCTATGGGCTAGGCAGCTGTGTAGGGAAACACCCAGGAGCCCCGGAAGCCATGGGCTGGAGTAGACAAGCTTCCTGCATTGTCCCCTCTGCTGTCTGCATGTGGCCATTAGGCAGTCGAGGAGGAGGCTGGCCTGGCACGTCTTCTGGTTAAAGGATACTCCAGTGGGTTGAGCTGGGTGCCAGACATTGCCACAACCCTAGGAAATGAGTAAGAAAAAAAAAAAAGCAAAAGAGAGTCCTCCCTTAGAACAAGCTGAGCTTTGTGCAGAGCGGGCTTCAAGTATGAAAAGCCCATTGTTCCCGGATGGCTTTTAATTAATACTCAGCACTCACACCCATCGGCTCGCCAGCAAGAGCCGCCTCCTTCCTCCCTTTGCCACATGCTCTTTGTCCCTCACTTTGGTGCCCTGGGGACAGGTTTAGGGACCCTTGTGGATGGGAGACTTGAAGAGGTTGTTGAGTGTTGAGAGTGTGGACACACAGTGGTCCTCTCTTTGTTCCTGTTTAGGATTCTTAGTTGAGTGAGCCTCTCCACCTGTTTCAAAGCAGCCCTTTGAATCTGTAGGTTGGGAGCCAGCTCTGTCCCCTGTGGGGTTCTGGGAAGAAAGCCCAGCCTTGGCCCGCTCGCTCCAAAGCTCTGCGCACACCTTTTCTTGCCTACAGCCAGAACAGGGAGCCAGAGTGAACGGTGTTCTGTGTTTCCGTTTCTCCCTGATTGCCCTGCTCTTAGAGCCCAGTCTGGCCCAAGGAGGCTTTAGCTTGCCAGTGATGCTTTCTAGATCAAATCATGACTTCTGGTGGATGGGGTCAGTCCAGATTCAGAAAAGAGATCCACAGCTCATTGATGGTGTAAAGAAAATGGGCTTCCTCCAGAGTTGCAGGTGCTCTGTGTCTGCAGGCTCATGAGAGACCCTCTTGCCTGGCACTGGAAGACTGGTCCATATCTGCTTTGTGTGGTTCTCAGTAGCATGGAGTCCCTTCTGCGCAGGAATAGTTGAAGTGCTTAGGCCTCAGCCAGTCTTGCCCAGCTCTGGCCTGAGTTTCCAAAGCCTATGGAATTTTCCTGGGCCTTTCTGTACCTGTCGATTATTTAAGGAACCACCGCAGTCAGTCATCATCTGAGTATGTTTCATCATTTTGTATGTGTTGTGTCAAACTTGCGCAACTGGGGCAGAAGTGATTTGATGTGATGGTGAGTTAGGTTGTAAGGAAAGCATCTCTGGTCATGAGCAAGTGTTATTTTTCATGTGGTTAAGGATATGCAGGGTTGTGAGGGTTTTAAACCATGAAACCCCAGGGTTTAGTCTAATGGATAAGAAGGATCTGCTAGACCACCAGTTCTCAAGTGTAATCCATAAGTTGTACAGGATTCCTTGAAAATCTGGTCACTCTAGCACCAGCAAGCTTAACTTGGTGACATGTTATCCAAATACAGCTGTGAGCGCTGTGGCAGAGCCTGGCAGTGGAGGTTGAACAGTGGCAGTGGGTAAGAACTATTACAGAGAGGCCAGATAGAGATCTCATCTGCAGAGGGGACTGAGCCTTCAGTCACATACTACAGCAGCCACAGGTCACTGGTGTGGCCACTCAACATGAGGAAGGTTGCTCTGGGAGCAGAAAGCATATTTCATATTTTATCCAACAAAAGGAGAACACACCTTAGTGACATCTGGATCGATTACATTTGAGATCAGATGTTAGATAATGGGGTAAGTAAGATGCATTGCCATCTATCTATCTACCTTACCTGTCCCTCTTCTCCCTTTTAAAAAGGTGGTTGTTAGGAAATTTACAGCTATATGGGTAGCTCTTATAATTGTTTTTGAGACAGGCTCTTGATATATATATATAGCCCAGACTGGCATGTGAACTCATGGCAATCCTCCTGCCTCAGCCTGTAGGACTCAGCACCTCCCTGACCTGAGGGCATGGCCTCTCGGCCAGTGTAGGTTTGGAGTTTACCTATAAACATAAATGTGTAGCTCAGGCTGGCCTCGAACTCATAATCCTCCTGCCTTGGCTTCCTTCAGCAAATCCTACTGGATGCACCACCACAAGTGAACCCCAAACCTGCACTGCACGCCCTCAGGTCAGGGAGGTGCTGAATCCCACTACAGCAGTACTGGAATTACAGGCATCAGCCATCCGGGCTACCACTGTGGTTTCTATTTTAGGTGAAGGATTTAGATCAGTGATTCTTTGTTTAATACAGTTCTTCATGTTGTGGTGACCCTCAACCATAAGATTATTTTTGTTTCTCCTTCTTAACTGTAGTTTTGCTGCTGTTATGAACTGTAATGTTAATATCTGTATTTTCTGATGGTCTCATGCAATCTCTGGGGAAGGGTCCTTTGACCCTCAGTGAGTCATGACCAATAGGTTGAAAATCACTGATTTAGATGAAGCATAGTTTGTGCTTGTGGTCCGTAAACTTGGTGGGAAGTCAGATTTTTCTGTCGTGGGGGGTTCTACAAATAATTTCTTGGTGAGCATTCTGTATTTGCTTTTTGGATTGAGCTGCTGTAGACAGACTGTCCTTTCCAGTTACAGCCAGGAGTCTAGCTAGCTTCCTTCATACTTGTGAGGCGTGAGTGGCACTTGGTAGGCAGAGACTGTGGGGTTGGACCGTGGGAAGTCCTAGAGGAGAACAAGGCTGCTCAAGAATTTCAGCAGCCCTCCAGGGTAAAGGACGACTGTTGCTCAACCTGTAAGACCTTTGAAGAAAGACAGCGATTGCTCAAACAAGCCCCAGGACCCTCTGAATGCAATCATGCAGGTTACACAGGCCCCAAATGCGATAGCACCTTGAATGATAGCAACTTCAATGGTATTAAGAATGCCATGATATGGTGCTTAGCATACAAGAGAACCTGGGTCTTATCCCCAGCATCAGAAACAAACAAACAAAAAACCCCCGCACTCTCAAAACCAAAACAGAGCAAAAACCTCCTAAATATTGTCACTATCAGCAAGCCACACAAGCATAAAAATACAGCTGCCAAGGTGTGGAACACAGAGGTTGTACACCTTCAGAAATTGTTGGGGTGCTAGAGTGAGTTCACATGGAGTCTGTCTGTGAAGGTCAGGAGTGTCTTATAAGGCCCTGGGTTCAACCACCAGCATTGTGAAGAAGAAAACAATTAAGATGAGACCCACCCTGCCAGGGTCTTTCTAGAAAGCAAAGCTAAGTTTCTGTTGGTGACAAGAGCCATGGTTCTCTTTCAAGAGTACCAGCACTTTGCCTTCCCTGCACAGAAGGTGGCAACTTTCTGTTCATGGAGGAAGTCCTGCTTCATTCTTGGCCTTCCCTGTAGAGGAGTTGAGGTTGAAGCCTGGCTATAACAATAGCTAAAAGACTGGAGGAACCAAAGGGATCTTAAGCTTCTTTTAAGTATGTCTTTGTAGTGATCCTATGTCCTCAGTACTGGTCAGACTAGTTCAGACCTGGTTGATTGTTATCAGTAAAGTAAACTTAACTCTCTGGCCTCTGGCAGCTTAGATTCACCAGGTGAAACTGCCAGTGTGTGCATTTCAAAGGATACAGGTAGGGAATTATTTGAGCCCCCAGTCTGGCCCCCTCCCTGTAGACTCACAGCAGGTTATGGGTCTCACCTTGTTAAAAGATTTGCCTTGTTTTGTGAACAGTCAAAGGCTTTTTGGGAGCATGCTGGTATTTGGTGAATGGCTGGGCGGTGGAGTCCAGCCCTTATCAAGGATCTGCTTGGTGCTCTGGTCATACTGGTTTCTAGAAGATGAAAGGCCACTGTCTCTGCCGTAGGAAAACAATGTCCCTTAGGACTAACCATTATCCAGGCAAATAATTACCTGCCTTTAAGGGCTCAGAAGAAACTGGGAATAAGCATTCTTAGTAAGGAGGAATCTCACATAGTATGGGGCTTCTTGAGCCGGTTGAGAAATTCTGAGGCCTGAGGCCTGGGTGGCTCAGATGATACCAGCATTTCTCTGTTCTCATCTGACCCTCTTAAAATTTTAGAGGTCCTTTGGCCAGATCCAGGCTTTCCTTCCCTGTGCATGCTGATGTTTGGAAGCCCCTTGGAGCGTTGGGATTTGTCTGAGTTCTACAGTGGGGAGGGCCAGATCTCCCCACCCGGGCTTCGTGGACTGAGTACTGTGTGTTTCCTGCCTGCCATGCCACATCCCTGGCTCAGGGTCTCTGTAGAGGCTCGTAGAGCTGTGAGGACTGACAGCCTTTGTGTGTTTCATAGGAGAGGAATTTGTGGGCTGGCCTTGGGAAGAGGCCTATGACAGCTGTGACTGTGGATGTGATCCCAGGGACAAAGAAGTTGTCCATCAGACAGGTTTGTGCCAGCGGTTTAATTTCCTTTATTTCAGCACTGGAAGTTATTTAAATTACTTTATAGACTTCCTGCTTCCTTACAAGAGCTCATTAAGTGCAGGCTGAACTGTTTCATTGCCATAATGGGGCTCCTGGACTTGCAGTTTCCATTCTGACCTCTAGGGTGTCAGGAGCAGAGAGGAACATGGTGAAAACAGAATTCCATTAGATGACTTTTTTAAAAAAATAGCCCGTAATTCATCTGTCATCTTTCTGTCTATCTAATTTATTTGATAGGTGTGTGTGTACATGTGACATGCCAAATGTATGGAGATGAGAGGACAGTTTGTGGTAGCTGGTTCTGACCTTCTACCTGGTATCCCATGATGGACTGACATACATGGCCTAAGTCTGTAGACTATTTCCTGGAACTTGTTGATTTCACTGTCATTTATGTTCTGGAGAAATGGCAGGCATATCTCATCTGCCCTTATAATTCAGGACAGTTTTAGTGATTGAAGCAAAGCATTGGGTTGAATATAATTTTATAAGCAGAGACATGGATCAAGAAGGCTATGATGAAGACAATGCGCTTTGAGTCATTTAACTCTTTGGTTTACTTCATAGGAGAGCTTTCAAATACATTCCAGAATTCCAAAACTGCTTTGGAGCCCAGGTCTTAAAAAGATGTATATTTAACTAAATGTTTTACCTTTGGGCATTTCAAGAAAATAATTTTTAGATGACCAAGAAACACCCTGTCCCCTTGTATATCTTTAATTGTCCCATTAGGAGAAACCTGCCCCGGTGTAGATCTGAGCATTCGGACAAAATTCTGAGTAGGAACAGTAGCCATGACAAGCGTGTTTAAGAGGGACAGAGATTGTGCTAGTGTTAGGCTGTGGCCGGCTCCCTGCAGATGTGCTGGCCAGCTGTTTACTTATCACCGTCCTGGGGAAAGCTAGAGGAGGGTGAAGCTAGACAAGCTGCTACATCCAGGCCTTCCTGGACCCAGTGACTTTTGACCTATTCCTGTTCAAAAGTCACCAGAATGGATATGTGCCATTGGTATTCAGTATGTGCTAAGTTATTCTTGCTTACCCACAAGGCTCTGGACACTCGTAGGAATTGCCATCCCTTAGGTCAGGGTGGGAGAATCACTCTTGTAGGCAGACAAGAATATTTCTAATGATGGGTAATACAGCGACTTAAATATAACCTGAGTCAGACTTGCATGTCTAAGCGAATGCCGAGTTTTAAATATTCATTTACAACATTAAGCTCTGTAATTTCTTCATAAAGAATTCTAAAATAATAAAGATGACCTGGTAGGCAAAATTCCCTTGTATTTTCTAAAAGCTTTTCATAAGGTCCCTCATAAAAGATTAAGAGAGAACAAAACCACAGTGTGGCGCAAAGTCCTTGTTGTGGATTAAAAAATGATTAAGTGATAGGGAACAGAATGCTGGTAGAGACCCACTGCTCATAGCGGGGAGAGGTTAATCGAGGGGCGTTTGAGGACTCTGTCACAGGGGCCAGAGTTATTAAGGATATTAATTGTTTGGAGAACCAAATAGAGGGTGATTTCTTGCAATTCACTGCTGCTACCTTGGATTTTGTAACTAGACTCAACCGGGAGATGTCCTGAGTGTGTTGGGAAACCAGACAGTACCGTGGTGGGGAAAGGAAATTTGAAGTCTATGGAGTGCCCAGATGGAAAATCTTGTCTGCACAGGAGGCTGTTGTGACTTCTGAACCTGTTGCCTCTTCCAGGGAAAGACTTACAGGTGTTCTCTTGGGTACCAGCAGCTCTAGGAAATTTGAAGCAAAAAGCCATTGGAGTGGAGGTGAGCACCTCGTAAGACTGACACTGGTGTTGATGGGCTTGGCCATGCTGCTCCCTGTTCTTGCCAGAATGAGATGCTTTCAGGTTTGAGTCCTAGTCAGGGCTTGCTGCTGAGTGTCGCGGTTTGCCTTTGCTTCTGAGTGGACTTCGTGTGTCACCCTGAACCATGTTATGGAAGGGTAGAGGAGGTGGCTGTTGGAGTCTGGCAGAATGCCCAAAGCATAAACAGTACTCCAGGTCCTTGAAGGCTGACTGGGAAGCATCTTCTGAGGTGAACAGCACTGCGTATTTGAGTTGACATGGTGGTAGAAGTTAAACGTGGGTGAAGAGTTGAGGTGGGCAGTACCATACTGGGTGTCTTGCCTCTTGTATCTCCTCCTGATGCTTTCCTAAGGCTAATTCCCACATTCCTTCTGAGACTGAAATGAAACTCCATTGTGCTTGTCTGTCTAGCTTGAGAGCTTCTGCTTCCTGAATAGGCTTCTCCAGGCAAGCCCTAGATGTCATCCTTGTCCACTTGCCTTTGTTTACCAATTTTCTTTTGTAGCTCCCTAAGTCCTTTACCCAAGTCCCACTTTAATTAATCCCTGAAAGGTACTGGCCTCCTTCAGCAGTGCTGCTGATTCCTTCCTTTTTACTGTGAGCAGATAGATGTATCTGTGTGGGTTGGGGTCTCTGATAGGGATCCTCCAGGGGATTTTTTCCATCCTTGGTCCAGCGCAGTTAGAAGCTGCAATTACTGTGTGGTGGCTAATTACTCTGCCTGACATTAGATCAGTGGACAGAGGGGGCTCTGAGCCTGTCAGCAGAGGTCAACCAGAGGTCCGCTCACTCAACAGCTCCTGTGATAGCCGGACACAGAGAAAGGCATTAATGGGGAGAGCTGAGGGCTGGCTCTGCTGCTAGTCTTTGCTGGGGGATGGGAAAGGCAGAAAGGCTATTGATGACTGAAGAGGTCACAGAGGCTGATAACCCTTCACACGACCCTTTTCTCGGGAGCTTGAAGGAAGAAGAGAAGGCTTTGCATCAGAGGTGATGCTCAGCACAGAGAGGAAACCAGGACATAATGCTTGAATGGTTGGTTACTCTGTGGCTGACCGTTAGGAAAGTCAGTTTTGTCTAGCCTGAGAGACTGAGACAACTTTTCCATGTCTTGGAGTCTTGTCTATTCTGTGCCATTTGACTTACATTTTTATTTGTGTGAGCTCTCTTGGTGAACTCTATATCTGCTTTTGCTTTGCCCTGAGCAGTAATATCTAAGAAAGTACAATGGGTACTAATTACAAACACGGGCATGTTATTTATATTCATCCAAGTGTCATTAAGAACATGTTAGACCATGACCATGAGTGTGTGTATGGTAGCCTAGATAATAAATATGAGAAAATCAGTGGACTGAAATCTGAGAACACCCTTATCTGCCACTTCACCCTTCACAGTTTTTGTTACCCCAGCTCATCCTGGGCCTGAAAAATACTAAATGGAAAATTCCAGAAAGGAAGAATTTAGAACTTTTAAGTAATGTTTATTATAGCATATTATTCAGTTGTTCTCCTTGGCTATTAGTTATCATTGTTAACCTTCTGTCACTAAGCAGGTTATATGTATTGTTGTAGTATGTATATGTGACTTATGCATACTTAGTATTCATAAGAACAGTATACTTAGACTTCAGTCCTACCTAGAGTTTCAGACATCCAAGGGTGTGTCCCCTGCAGATTATGAGGGTCTCCTATACTTGTTTTCAAACCCAGTACATCTGTCACTTGAAATGTGTGATTACAGGCAGGACCCTATTTCTCTGAGCCTTAAAAATGAGGATAGGGTCTTTGTTGGGTTGTGCACTGAATGAAACAAGGCCACTTCTTTCTCTTGTGTTTGTATGCATGAACAGTAATAGTAAACAGCCACTAACCATCTGCTGAGCTAAATACTACCAGTCTCAGAAAGCTTTGCAACCCAGGAAGGCAGCTATGAGCCCCAACTTGTATCTGATGACCTTGAGGCCAAAATGAGGCTAAGAATTCATAGCACTTATTTATTTATTTATCTATTTATTACTTACTTACTGTGCAGGGGATGGAAGCCAAGGAGGGGTTCATGCATGATGCTTGGCAAGCATTCTCTCACTGAGTTGCATCCCCCAGCCACTTGTAGCTTTCAGATGTTCTGTCTGCTAGGATGTCAGCCAAATGCAGACGTGACTTAACACTCATGCTCCTACTGTGTGTGTACTAGAGTAATACCACCTACTGTACCTTACTATTGCTATATTTCACTAATACTGTATCATTCTGTAGGCTATTCTGTAATACATATTGTGTTACACCTAATACTGTACCAGTACTACAAAGTATATACTATACTATACTAGTATATACTGGTATATACTAAACTAATACTATACAAACTTTGCTACATGCAGGATTTCTTTGATACTGTTCTACGTCGAAGTGTTGAGTGCCTTTCTCACATCTACCTAGTGAATGCATTATTAGGGGAGAAAAAGGTTTAACAAGAGAAAAGGCCAGAGGCAAAGAGGGTGTAGTTTCTCCTGGTGGGTCGCTTCTGAGATCCCTGCAGAAGTGTATCGAGGCCCTGTGTTCTGTCTCCAGTCTGGCTGGGCCAGGCCTTGACTTCCCCAGTGTTCTTCATTCTCACCAGGACTGGAGTGGCAGTTGGGAGGCACTGAGTTCTGCTGCTCGTGTTCTTGCATTTCCTGAACTCCCCATTGTGTCTCTGCATAGGTACACCGGGTTTCTCTGGCTTCCAAAGTCAGGGCCCAGCAGGACACAGTGCTTTCCTGAATTTAGGCCTTGCCGGACCTCTGTGTGTGTGTGTGTGAGATTGTGTATGTGAGACTGTGTGTGTGTGTGAGACTGTGTGTGTGTGTGACTGTGTGTGTGAGACTTGTGTGTGTGACTATGTGTGTGTGAGACTTGTGTGTGTGACTATGTGTGTGAGACTGTGTATGTGAGACTGTGTGTGTGTGTGTGACTATGTGTGTGTGAGACTTGTGTGTGTGACTGTGTGTGTGTGACTGTGTGTGAGACTTGTGTGTGTGACTATGTGTGTGAGACTGTGTGTGTGACTGTGTGTGTGTGAGACTTGTGTGTGTGAGACTTGTGTGTGTGACTATGTGTGTGAGACTGTGTGTGTGTGACTGTGTGTGTGTGAGACTGTGTGTGTGTGTGTAAAGCTGTTCGTCCCTTACCTGTAGACTGGCTGAGCCTGAGCAGGATTGGGGTGTAGCACTGTTTGCCCTGCATGCCAAATGCACAGACAGGAAGAGATCCTAGGTCCTAAGTTGTGGAGGCCTGGCTGTGGAGCCCCAAGAGGTGGGGAGATAATTTGGAGTCTGCTGCTCTGAGATCCTTGTCTGGAGCCAGGGATGCCTGAGGTCTGTGAATAAAACTCAAGTTTTTCTGCACTTCCGCCCCTGGGTGCTGACTAATACCACTTCCCCTCATATAACTTCACATTGGTGTAATTAACATATAATTTGATACCTGGAAATTCATGATGGGTGGAGTTGGAAAGGATTACTCAGCTTTTAGCAATTCCAGACTCGGGTTATAGAACTCAGTGTGCTATGCTCCTGCTTCTCCGGTTACCAACTTGTTTTCCCTTCACTCTTGCTACTCATTTCTTCTGTCCTGAAACGATTATCCAGTGTATTTTTTATTTAAACGCATATGGGCTGTTGACTTACACACATCACTGTCTAGCGTGCTCGGTCCGTGCTTTTTCTCTCATTTGCCAGTGGGCATTGATGGCACCGCAGTGTGTCTTCTCCCTGTGGCTTTATCCAGGAAGTCCCATTGGCATTAAAAACAGTATAGTAAGTAATTATCAGCTGGGAATAAAGACGAAGAGCGATGATGATTTTTTACACTGTAAATTTATAGAGTATGCCGATGGTTCTGTTACGATGGAGAAATTATTTATTATGTTGATTCATGTGCTAGCGTAATTTACCTTCTCCTACCTGTGCATTTGGAGATCCAAAGGCTGCCTGAGAGAGCATTGACTCATGGCTGAGAGTGAGGTAGCTCCACTGGAAGCCAACAAGGTATCTTGAAAATAAATCCAGATATTCACATGTTCTGGAAGTATTCATTCAGAATTGTCTGGGTGATAAATATGCATGAGGGTCAGTGCAGAAAGGGACGGAGTGAATTTTATGACGGTGGCTTCTCCCAGAATGCTTTGTCTTCCAGTGAAGTGCCCACTTCTGTTGGCTAGGGAAGGTGAGAGCAGAGGTAGCTCCAGATCTGGCTACATGTCCCTGCCCTGGCCTGCGCTTGTCAGCTATTTGGAGTTTCAGAACTTGACTTTGGAAAGCTTCTAAATTTGTTCCTAGCAGGTTGATTTATTTTGTTGAGGTCAGATTAGAGCTAATGGCCCTAATGGTTTACAATGCTCCTAAATGGTTCTTAGCACTTAGGCAGGCTTGGATGGCCATTGTGGGCGGGTTTCCAAGTGTGGACCATATGATTCTTAGGGTGTATATATATATATATCTGTGTGTTTGTATATATGTGTATGTGTATATATTTGTTAGTGAAGTTATTGTTAAGAGTCCAATTAAAATATGCAAATGATGTTAAAGGTAACAGCAAAAGTAGTTACTCTTAGTATTAATCTTGTTTTGGTGTCAGATCCAGGGAGGTATTTGTGGAGATGGATCTTCATGGGTATATGTAAATGAGTGAGAATTCTGCCCTGAGTTTGGTGGATGGGGGATGCCCTTTGCCCTTTCTCTGGGAGTGTGCTGTTTGTGAAATGTAGTCATAGAGAAATCTTCCATTTCCCACAGCCATTTCTGGGTGCCAGACAGCTCCTGTAAGAGCAGGTATTCGGGTTAAGATGATTCTGGTGCATCCCTTCCAGCCATGCTGTGGTACCTGTGAGTTCACGACCAGGTCTTTGGCAAAGATAAAACTCTGCATAAAACTAGCTCTATGTTTCTGATTTCTGTGTGATTGGGAGTAGCTGAGACAGAGCCAGGTGTCTACAAAGGAGTTCGTGTCTCTGCTTGTCTCCAAAATTAAATGGTGCATGTGTATGTACAGGTTCAGTTTGTGGGCTGTGGCCTTCTGGGTTGCTGGAAGCAGCTAGAAAGCAGTGGCTGCTCTGCCTGAGCAGAGGCACTTGAAGTCCAGGCAGGAGTCTTAATGCTTCTCTTTCTATATTTTAGCTGGGGAAAGAAAATAGCAAAGATGCTGACTCCCTACCTACCCTTCTGCTTAAGCCAAGGGTCATTTTCTTCAGTTGGCAAAAGTGATGTTGCAGGCTACACCCAGACAGATTGTCTTGTGGGTTAAGTCCTTCAGCTGCTGGAGATCAAGCCAAGAGCTATTACTTTGCCTTCCAAATGCCACTAGTCTCTTCCAAAACACACGAGCTTCCTTTTCTTTTGTGCTTTGAAAACACTCTGTTTTTGCCTAAGTTTGTGGGCTATCTTACTGCCTTTCTGGACTCCATGGCTGTGTAAACCACCTGTGACACCCACTGTTAAGAAAACATGTCCACATTGCAGTGCATCATGACAGCCTCAGTTCTGCTCTTCTTCTCAAAGCAGAGGGCTAGGAAGGAGTCTGTTCCCACTCAGCTGTGCCCTGGGTGTTGTAGAACTCCAGACCTGGGCTTTGATCAGCAGCCCAGGCCACTGCTGGCCTGTGCTGGTTGGTATTCATTGAGTTTCACAGCCACCAAGTTCTCCAGAGAAGGTTTAATTAACAACCAAGGTGATGTGGTTTCTTCAGTGTGTTCTAACAAGTGGATGTCAGGTCGAGAAGCCCAGGGCTCTTTCCATCAAACCCGGCAGTTATCACATGAAGGCTCTAAGGAGGAGTTGTGCACACCCAGTGTCTGCTGGCTGCACTTCTTCTCCATTGGGCGAGGGGTTAGTTAGTTCCTTAAGCTTCACCTAGGACCTACTGCATGGCCTCTGGAGTAAGACCTGAGTTTGGGCAGGGAATGGGAGTTTGAGAGATTGGCTCAAATGCAAGACCTTGAAATGGCAAATCTTTATTAGTTTTGTAAACAGCTTTAGGAAGCGCTAGGAGCATCTTGCAGGGACCCTGCAATTATCATAATAAACAGTTTTATCATCTTCTTGGCAATCAATATTGTGGCTTATGCTGCTTTAGTATCTCAGTGGTATTGATTACCTTAACAACTGTGCTGCGGTCAGCTTCCATTAACCCTTGCTCTGCTGGCACAGCCCGTGCCTTCCACTGTTGGAAAGAGTGCTCTGGTGGTAGCCCAGCAAGTGCTGGAATTTGACAGCTGGCCAGTGAGGCAAATACAGCTTTTATCTCAAAGTGACTGAAAGTAGATCTGGAAACTAATGCAACTTCATAAAGGCAGTGTGTATGTGTGTGTGTGTGTATGTGTGTGTGTGTGTGTGTGTGTGTTTATGTGCACGTGTGCCTGTGTCTGTGTGTATGCATGCGTTCACCAGAGATAGTGTGTAAGCTCCAGCATTGGGGTTTTATTCCATTGGAATGTTGAAAGAGGACATTCTGGTCATCCCTTCTGTCCATTCCAACACTACTTCCCCTTTCCTGAGGGACAAAGGTTACTGTGTGTAGAGTAGAACGTGGTCAAGGCCTGAGGCACTATGCAACAGGCATCCCTCGCCCTCCTCATGCGCTCATTTTCTGATCTACCTTTTATTTTTAGAGAAACCACTTATCTGAAAACATTGCTTGTAGCATTCAGGTTTCCCCGGACCAATGAGCAGCTGAGGAGAAACAGTCCATCATCAGATGACAGAATGCTGGAGGTGGATTTTGGTGCCACATGAGATTGTATCACCTTCACTGGCTGTCCTGTCTCTGGTCTGGTTAATGTTTACAGTCTCTTCCTCCTGCTGGAATGAAGGTGACCAAGGTAGCTTTCCCTAACAGAAAGAACAGCTAGCGTTTACTCCCTCGACTAAGGCAGGGGCAGGCCTTGTGATGTAGGGGCTCAGTAATATTAAATAGCAGGCATTGGGAACAATATCTTGCTAGTGAGGTCATGCTGTTGGTGCATCCTGTGTGTGTGTATGTCTGTATGTATGTGTGTGTATGTATGATGTGTGTATGTATATATATGTGTGTGTGTAAGTATGTATGTGTGTGTATGTGTGGTGTGTGTATGTGTGTGTGTATGTGTGTGCACGTGCATGCACATATTCAATCTATATAGAGCTGGGACTCACGGCTCTACTATGATAGCAGATGGTTCCCTCAGGGAACCACCTATAGAATGGATGATGTTTGCAATAGAAATGAGCCAGTTTTTCTGTTTGGTTTCATGTAGATATGTACATTTTGACTGTGTCATGATACACTTGTGCTGCATTTATATGTTTATATAGGATGTATATCATGTATATTTATGTTCATAGATCTAATGTACATATTTAAATATTCACTGATACATACACACATGTTAATGTAGTATATATAAATATTTTAAGAATGTTCCATTGAGTCCTGGAGATGAGCCTGCATACCTTAGCAAGCCTAAGCCCCTGCTGTGTCCCACTGGAGGATGTTCGTACCTCACAACACAGGTGCTGTTTAACTTGAGTGACACTGACCCACCTTATTTCAGGAGTGAATTTTTAAAATTTTGGGAGCTCAAGGTTCATGAAGGATCGGAAGTAGGTAGGCAGGATTGGATTGGGGGAGGGTGAAGGGGGAACTTTTCAACTTTTCTGCTGCTGTCTGTGACTTTCTTGTCTTTGTGGCTTCCCAGGAAGGAGCCCAGAGAGGGGGCCATCTGGTGTGTGATTAAGGTGAGGATCGAGGATTGAGCTTGGAGAAGTGTAAGCAAGTGTAAGTAAAGGTACTGCTGTGTAAAGGATTTCCACCAATAGGGCTCATGCCCCAGGCAGTCAGGAGTCTACACAGTGAGGGTCAAGCCTCAGTTTGGTCAGCAAGTCAAAAAACTGTAGGCTGTGACTGACATGGGTAGGGTTGTAGTCATGGTACTCCCCTGGGGGGGGGCATCAGGGCACAGGCTTGCTGGAACCAAGCTTACTTACATCATAGCAGTAAGGAGACAGATCTATGCAGGTAAGAGAAGGGTCTCTAGGAGCAAGGGTAGGAAAGGCCTTCTGTCTGGGGAGGGAGAGTTTGCGTGAGCCATGGCATAAGCAGACCTTCCCTTTGGATCCTACCCTGTGAGAGCATCCTTCTTTAAGTGGTGATATCCAGGGGTCTTAGTCACTGTTTTGGGCCCACTTACTTCTGCCCTTTATCCTTCTGCCCAGAAGGCCTTGGACTCCACAGATGAGAAGGTTTTATTTTGAATATCAGTATTTCTCGTGAAAATGTCACACAGGCTTAGATGATGGTTGTTGGTTATTGGGTTACTGGTTGATGGGAACTAGGCATCACTGGGTCCACCACAGCAGCAAACAGATCTCGTAGAAGCCACACATGCACATAGGCCATATTCCTGAAGGGAGCAAGTCAGTTTTTGTTTGGGTTGATATCGATATGTGTACTTTGGTTTGTGGGGTGGTTCACTGTGGCCCTTTATGCCTCCCTTTGCCTCTAACCTCAGCCCTTTACCTGAAGCAGCTCCTATAGGTTCATCTCATTCATGAGGAGCTTTATGGTGGCCATAGCTTATTACTTCACTTTGCAGACAGTGAGCGGAGTGGTCAGATTGTTTCTGGCATTGGAGCTGCCTGTTGGGAGGCCTGGGAAGGATCCTTGCTGCACTGGTGCTTTTCTGAACTGACCTCCAGGTTCTCTGCTTGCCTCCCTCCCTGCCTCCCTCCCTCCCTCCCTGCCTCCCTCCCTGCCTCCCTGCCTGCCTCCCTGCCTGCCTGCCTGCCTGCCTCCCTCCC